>JAQZBX010045611.1:0-20997 GCA_029593785.1 Cabassous unicinctus | reverse complement strand
TCCTCTGATCCTACTCTTATGTTCGTTTTTGTTTCCTCATGTTAAGTCCTGTTTGTTGAGAAGGCAAGAATACTGCCACCCTACTTCATCCCTCGGCATTTCCCTTGAAATTGTTTTCGGGGTAGATGTTGTGTCATCCTGGCAGAGCAACTGTAGTGTGGTTATGCCTCCCTGCCCCAGCAGTAAGGCCTAAAAATAACCTCTTTGGTGCTGGTTTGGGCAGCACATACACTAAAAATTATCCTTTTCCACTGAAGGGTTTTCTTTCCTCTGAGGAAAGTGAGCTGTCTGGAGTGGGGTGGGATGGGGGCAGGAAGAGCTGGAGGTGGTATGTTCTTTGACGGTGTCACGGAGCTGGGTGGCAGGGCCTCTGGCCAGGTTCTGTGTGGACAGGCAGCTCCCTGGGGACCCTGCCACTGGGAACAGGAAGTCTGGTCCAGGGCCACAAATGGAACACGACAGAAGCCTTCTTCCATCCAAAGGCACCCAGAACCCATAGTTTAAATCAGCAATCACTTATTGGTGTGAAATTTGATGATTCAAAACTCTGTCAAAATCTTGAGGGACATAGAAATGAACAGGTGATGGTTCATGCTTTTATTTCAGTCTGACTCGTGGCTTTAGTGTTGGGTTTGGTACATAATCTAAGAAGTGAAAGAAAGAAAAGCATGAATCTCTCTCTTTTCTTCCCCTCATTAGACCTTCCTCTGGGTCTCTTAACCCCCTAATACTGTAACCACAGGGAGGAGAAGAGAAAATCACATCAAGAGCATGGCTTCCAGGGAGGTGGCTGCCATCACTGTTAACTGGGCAGCTCCGTGACCGGGACCCTGGAGTGTGCCAGTGTGGCCGTGTCACTCCACTTCCTGATAGGCAGTCATCGGGAGGGCGGCCTGCCAGCACCATCTCTGCTGCTCCTGGCTGTGGATTAGGGGTTCTGAGAGCAGGCCCAGACCTCCTGAGGGTTCTCAGAGGGGTCAGCCTTGCCGAGGGGTCCCCTCCCTTGTCACTGTCACTTGACAGCACAAGTAGCCATCTTTCCTCTCTTCTCTGAAGAAGGAAAATAAGGATGCTTAGTAGCCATGAGAATGCGTTCAATTTAACTTGACAAATGTGTACTGACTGCCTTCTCTGTGCAAGACTGGGAGACTTGGTTTGTGCTTTCAAAAGGCATATAACTTAGCGGGAAAGAAGACAGAAACACAGTTCTTTAGGCTTAGGCATTGTCCCTAGAAGGTGCTAGAGACACATAGCATCTCTGGATTTCTCCCACTTCTCATCTCCACAGGTTACAGTTACTTTAAAGGTACCCCACCCCACCCCCATTCCTCTGTTGGTATCAGAATGTCTTTCAAAGGAGAATGGGAGAATGCAATCATGAACATCCTCAGTCGGTTAGCAGCCACCTCACCCAGCTGTACAGGGGTCCAATAAGGGGTTGATAAAGCAGACAGCAGGGAAGCGGGTGTGGCTCAATTGATAGAGCTCCCGTTTACCATATGGAGGCCCCCAGTTCGCTTCCCAGGGCCTCCTTGTGAGGGCAGGCCGGCCCGCATGGCTTGGTGGGCTGATGCAGCAGGACCTCACAGCGAGGGGGAGATGAGCAGACACGGAGGAAGCACACAGCAAATGGACACAGCAAACACAAGCAGCAAGGGGGGGATAAATAAATAAATAAATAAATCTTTAAAGCAGACAGCAGGAATGGGGTGGCTTAGCCAAGACTGCTTGGTTGCAAATAGCAGGTGCCAAGCCCAGCTTGCCCAGGCAAAGGGGAGAACTTGTTAGGAAAAGGCAGGCCTTCCTGGAATCTCAGGTCACTGCTGGACCTGGGGAAGGGGTGAAAGGGGCCAGGAAAGCCCAGCAAATCCTCTCCTCGTGCGTTTGCACCTCTTAGCACACTTGCTGCCCCTTTCTGAGCACACAGGCTGTCTCTGCTCCCTGGTCCCTGGGTGGCACATGGGCCACCTGGTCCCACATTTGACAGTTCCACCAGCCCAAAGAGAGCAGCCAACTTTCCCTGAAGCCTGGGGCCAAGGTCCTGGGAGGAGAAGCTGATTGGCCCAGCCCAGGACACGGGTTTTCCTTTCCCTTCCTGCCACCTCTGTGAACGGGCAGGGAAAGGGGCACCCATGCAAGAGGGGCCCTATAGACTCACAGTTTGGGCAGACACTGAAGGGGGAGAACCTTCTTTCTTAGCTCATATTGGCTTGGGAAGTAAGTGAGAGAAAGGGCTACCATCGAGCTGTGTGTACTCCCGTAGAAAGAGGCAGGAAATGGTACCAAGCAGAGCTGTCAGGCTTTCTTCCCCCAGCTGCCCATAGCAGGCCATGAAACTGGCCTTGAGACTCTAAACTAAAATCCTGGACTGTTTTGAAGCTGGAGTCACAGAACTCAATTAGCATTTGCATCAGCAAATCCACCAAGGCAGCTGGTGGAGGAGGGGCTCTGTGGGTACGCCCCTAGGGGCAGGGCTGGCAGGGGGAGCCTCTGAGAGCTCCAGATGTCCTCCGCAGGCACCCCTGGCTCTACACTCAGCTCAGTGACTGCTCAGAAACCCCAAGGAGGGGTTGACCAGGGTGACCCTCCTCATGACAGTGCATTCCCCCCAGAGTGTGCAAATTAAATAAGGGGATCAAAAAACACCAGGCTGATAGAGTGTAGTAAGCCAGGGGCTTCCGTTTTATTTAAGGAGGCTCTGGGGCAACTGACCTTTTAACTTCAAATGGGTCTTTTGGGTAGAGAGAGAGTTTCTGTGGCTGTCCCAGGACAGGTTGGAACATGTTGCTGGAGCCAGGCAGGCAGTGAAAATGCTAGTGATAACTTTAAAACTGGGAAAGGTAAGCTGTGCCCCCGTAAACTCATGGGATGACATGCAGTCCTGGACCCTACTTCTGGAGAGCCTTTTGGGTAGAACACGGGACCAATTTGAAATATTCTGTAACTTCCAAAGAACAGAATATTAAAAAAAAAAATTTTTTTTAAGAGTTTTGTGAATTCACAGAAAGGATAAATGCCAATCCATTTGAATTTTTGTTTTTTTCTCTCTGTGCTGTGTTTTCACTTAGGGTGATCTAGTGGCTGTGCCTTCTGTTGGGTTTTCAATTTGGACATGTGCATGGGCTGGGAGCAGGATTCCTGGGAAGGACTCCCTGCCACCCCCAGCCTCGGCCATCGCCCCTGTCAGGTGTTGTTAGGTGACCCGGTAGGTCGCGGCAATTTCAGCTTTCATGTTCCCTGATCTACTGAGGAGAAACCTTATTTCAGAAACCTACCGTTAGCCTTTATTTCATGTCACACACCAATTTCCCCTTTCCTTTCTGCTCAATTTGCCTACATCTTCTCCTCCCCCCACGAAAGCTCGGCACAGGAGAACCCGATAATGAATGTGCACGGAGCCGCGTGGTGCCCCTGCACCCAGCGTGTCTGCTGGCACAGGAGCGGGGCGGGCTTTCCCACGCCTTTCACTCAGCAGCACCAGGAATTGATTTCCTGGCGATTAGAGAAATGCCTGCGTTTCAGGATGCGACACAATGCTTAGGTGTTATTTCTCTGTCTCTTCTCCAAGGAAATACTACATGCTGAATTAAATTTTATGTTTTTGTTCACTCTTAATAGCACCACTGAAAACTCAGATTTGGCCCCACCATACCAGGGTGCACTTGCGGGGGAGGGGCAGGGCGAGCATTGCCAGTGTGCCCTGCGGTCAGGTGTAGGCCTGGGTGAGGAACCCTCCCTAACAGGCCTTGCTTTCTCCTCCCAGGCTTGGGCTGATGCCTTTCGGAGCAGCCCTGACCTCACCGGCGTTGTGCACATATACGAGGAGCTGAAGAGAAAAGGGGTCGAGTTTCCTATGGCAGACTTGGACGCTCTGTCTCCAATACACACACCACAGCGGGTAAGCGCCCAGCTGGCAGCTTTTAGAGAGACCTATTGCAGATTTGGCTAGCCTGCCGCCACCCTTCTGCTGCTCCGTTTGAATTATTCAGCTTGTCATCACGCTTCCTTAGAGCTCGAGGGCATTTCTTTTTAATAATAAGGGGAATGCAGGAGTGAGACAGCTGGTTGACTGGTGATTAAGGGGCAGCAGTGTCTCCCCCCAGTTTTCACACTGACTGCGGAAGAATATAATGGAGGGATCAGTTCAGATGTTTTCAAGGAAATGGCTGCTTGGGCAGAACCATCCCGGGAGGGTCATTAGCTCCTGCTTTTCAGAGGCCCCAGTAGAATCTGGTGTGGGGATCCACCATCTTTCCCTTTGACAGCACTAGAGCACCGCAGGTTTGTTGGCACAGAGGGGTTGGCATCACTGATCACGGGGCAAAGAGCAGCTTTCTCAGTCCCTCCCCCCACCCCCAATTCTGCAAGTCAAATAGATCTGAAATTTGTTTTGAGCCATGAGTACTAAGAATCAATCCAGACATCCTCAAATTCCATCAGCCTTAGGATTCAGAGTCTAGGGAAGGCCCTCTGGGAGCCGCCTGCCGGAGCTCTTCCAATGCCTGCAGTGATGCTAGAGCTGTGGAGGGGGCAGCTTTGGGCTTGAGAATTCAAAGCAGGCTGGTGAAGCCACTCACCATCTCCCATGGAAGCTCGAAGTACTGCACTGGCTGGGAATCAGCTCCTGGCGAGGAAAGAGCCAGGAAAATGCTGGAATCTGGGAGAGGCACCTCAGCCTTGCTGTCCCCCATCTGTGAAAGGGGGCCACCAGAAGGACAGCGTACCCGTGTGTGTCTTTGTGAGAACAAATGGGTTAAAATGTTCAAGAGGTTATCTGAGGTGCCCAGAGGGAAAGTACCAGGAATGGTGCTTTCCAAAACAACATTCTCATTATGATCCCTCCAAACCACTTACCATGCTTTGTGGAATAAACATAACCTGTTTTATTCTCCTAATAACGACACAAAACAGTGTTGTTGTTCCTATAATTACAAAGAACATTCGGTAAATTGCATAATTACTATTTATATGAGTCTACTTGTAAAGGCCAATCTTGTGGTACCGACTAAGAAATCGTGATTAGCAAAACTTATAACAGCCCTCCCTCCCCTCGGATGCCGAGGCCTTAATAAGGGTAGTCCGGGCCCGAATGCTCAGAGAGCTCTCCGTGCTCCCTTCCCGAGTCGCTCTGATTGTCACACTGCCCTGCAAGGTGAGTTGAGGGAGGAGCCACCAGGAGCCCCCCTTAATAGACGGAGAGCCTGGGGTCAGAGGGCTTCAGTGACTCAGGCCAGAGTGGCAGGGAGCTGGACTTCCCAGCTCGCAGCAGCGGCCGGCACGGGAGGGCTGCCCAGGAAAGGTGAGGTACGCCGCCCCAGCCCCTGGCGGCCCTGTGAACAGAGGACTTTGTTGTTGCTGTGCCAGAGCGTCCCCGAAGTGGATCCAGCAGCAGCCACGCCCAGGCCCCCGTCGCAGCAGAGGACACGCACCGGCTCCTATTCCTCGCCTCCTCCTGCTCTCTACTCAGCTCCGCAGGCCCCGTCTCTGAGTGTGACAGGCCCCATCACGGCCAGTTCAGAACAGGTACTTGTGTACTTCCGGGCCGCAGGCAGACCGGCTCTCTGACCTCATCCACCTAGCCGGGCGACATGCGCAGGCCTTCCCAGGCAGGCAGGCACCATGCGACCTGTTGAGGACTCCACGATGGAGGGGCCTAGCCCCTCCTCTTGAGGGATTACAGGAGAGCAGGGGGCAGTGGGGACAGAGGCAAAGGCAGCCCTGGAGCCATGGCGAGGGGCAGAGACCACGCACTATGGAGCACAGGCTTGGCTGGGTCTGGCAGGTGGCTGGGGGAGGCGACACTGACCAGGGGCTTGAAGCTGGCACAGGTTTTGTTGGTGAAGCACTACTCCAGGCAGCAGCCTCACATCCAGAGGCACAGAGGGGCCTGGCTCTCCCAGTAACAGTGAGCGCCCATTAGGAGAGGTGCATGCTCAGGGTCGGTCGGGGTGCGGGGGATATAGAGACAGAAGATGCTATCCTGTCAGGAAGGACAGCACCAGGGGTGTGTAACAAGCAAGTGGGACCATGAGGCTGAAGTCGGGACCTTCAGGAAGTACCCCCACCCCCACCTAGCCCACCCCCCACCCCCCTTCCCCACACTCCTCCCTGACAGCTGATGCAGTCGAACCCCAAAACTGGACTTTTAGAGGACTTATGGAAACTGGTTTTAGATGACTGTAGAATTTTTATCAGTTAACATTTTGAAAATTGGCCAGACTTGCAGGGGGGATCTATCAAATGTTTATATTTCAAAATCCTTATTTAATATTTGTGATAATGTCATTATTCTGGAAACTCACTTAAATGGAGGTATTGCGTCTAGCTACTGGACGTGCCATGCCAGGGCCAGGCATTTGAATTCTCTGCTAGCCCTGAATGGTCAGGCAGCATGGTGTGGGCAGAGGCAGGTGGCCCAGAAGTCAGCTGAGGCCCTGCTCCACCGCAGACTGGCTGTGAGGCCTCAGTCCAGCCATTTCACCTCAGTCTCCCCCTTCAGCGGGACGGGCAGCCACAGGCACAGCGGGCAGATGGGAGAGTGCTCTTCAGGGAGGAGGCAGAGTCCTCGGTGGATGCATGGAGCTTACTGGTTCCCTGTCCTCAAAGATGGCCAGAACCTTCTGTGAAAAGGGGGAGCCATCTGGAAGCCGGTCTCTGGCTGGAGGCCCTGCTTCTGTGGGCAGCACCCTTCCCCCTTCTACTCAGAGGGAAGCAGGAAACCTATAAAAGTGGCTGGTCACTGAGACCTTTCACTGATTTGCCATCCGTGCAGCGGGCACTCTGGAAAAGCCCTCCCAGCAGCCAGAGCAGGCAAGAGGAGGGTTTGGAATGGGCAGGTGGCATGGGGAGTGCAGGAGCTCAGAGGCCTGTCGCCCTTGGGGGCCGTGGAAGCAGAAGCAGGCAGGTCTCCAGCCTGGCCTGGCAGACCTGGGCCTTCAGAGCACACATCTCCTCGGGCCAGGAATCTGGAGGGGCCCCACGGGCCATCCACCAGGCAGAGGCCAGGGCAGGGGACCTCGGTCATCTACCAGATCGACCGACTGTCCATCCACCAACCATCCATCTGTGCACCTAACATTTTTTTTCTTGTGTATGTACATATACGTACATATATAGCAAGTGTATAGTAAAAGTTGTGAGCTTATAAAACAAACACACTTATCATCATACAGGGCTCCCATATATCACCCCACAACCACCACCTGGCATTGTTGTGAAACTTTTGTTACAAACTATGAGCTAACTATAGCCCCTATCTTACATTTGATGTATTTTCCCACATCACACCTGATTATTAACACCCTGCATTAGTATTATGTATTTGTTATTGTTAATGAGAGAGTGTTCTCATATTTGTCCTGTTAACCATAGTCCATCATCCACCACTGGATTCCTTGCTTTATACAAATGCCCCATGCTTTATACAATCCATTCAAATTGTACACTCAATGACTGTCATTTTCATCAAAGAAAATGAGAGTGTTATCATCACCTCAGTCAATTTTAGAACATTTTCATGACTCCAGAAGTTAAAATCTCTTACCCTCTCATACCCCTCTATTGTTGTCCCTTAGATGGATATATTTTCTCTGCCACTGCTGCAAAAATACAATATTACTGTTAACTATCATCCATAAGTTACATTAGTTGTAATTTTCCCTTGTATCACAATATGCTTAACACTTTGTAAAAAGAACATTCTTATATTTTACAATCTTCATCCACCACCGAAATCACTGTTGTTCATTCCCTAGATCATTCTCTTAGCTTCCTTTCAATTGACATTTACATCCACAGACTATCCTTTCAGCCACAATCTCATTTATGAATCAACAGTGCCTAACAAACATTTATTGAGGTCTCTTGGACCTGTTCCTGTGTTGAGGGTACCGAACTCAACCCAGAGCCAGTCAGTGCTACCTTGGGGTGGAGCAGGGGAGAGCCAGACAAGGCTTCCTCAAGGAGCTGTCGTCAGAGCTGAGTCAAAAGGCAGTAAGAGTGATTTCTGAATCCAGCTCTCTGGGCCTTTTAGCTGGAAAGAGGACTCCTAAGTGTTGCAGATAGGCCAGACCAGGCTTTTCCCTGTGGCAGGGTGGTGGTTCAGGTCCAGGACGGCGCCGCACTGTGGAGGCCACACTCCCCAGGGTTCTCGGGCACGCCTACAAGTGCCTTCCTCCAAGTAATGTTTTTTTGTGTGTGTGCGCGTGTGGGGTGAATAGGCATTTCTCTGCAGATTCCTTTCTAAGGTTTCCTTGTGGCCCGGGAGGTCCCTGTGGCCTCCACCGACGCCTTGAGAGAGCTAGAGAGTGAAGGCCTAGGTCTGAAGGGCTGTGTGGGGATGGGGTGGGGGTGGGGAGGAGGTTTCTAGAGTCCCTGGCCACTGTGTTGGGTGGGCAGGTGGGATACTTTTAGAGGGGTCGTGCTGAGTAGGGAGCTGAGTGGGAAGGGGTCTCCCCAGTGATCTTCTCTCACTCCTTTCCCTCATGCTCGCCACACCAGAAAAGGGCAGGCACCCTGACCACCAGCCTCTGAGGGTGTCATCATAGTTAGGTTCTACACTCCTGGGGGACAGGGTTTGTAAGAACTGGGTCACAGCCCTGAAGGACCTTGGATACCATGCACACTAACGCTTCAGAGCAGAAGCAGAGGGGTGGTACATAGTCCAAGTCCCCTAGGGGCAGAGCCGCGGAGAAGTCCAGCTCGGCTGCCTCCTGGCCCAGTGCTCCTTCCCCATGCAGGGTGGCCTCGGTTCTGTGTGCACATCGCCACCAGTGGCAGACTGCTGGCAACGAGTCCCTCGGGCATGGTTTTGCTCTCCCATTCATTACTTTCCAGAGCCCCCACCCCACCGCACCCACATACTCGCACAGCCAGGTGAGATGAGGAGCTTTCTTCCTTGCCGCATCACAAGTGTGACCCAGATTTCAGGGCAGGACTCTCGCTGGCTCGTGGAGCAAGCTGGTTCTGATACTCCAGGTGAAGGTTGACTAAACCTCTCTCTCCTTCCCGCTTTTCTCCGACCCTGGCCCCCGACAGATTGCCAGGCTACGGAGTGAACTGGACGTTGTTCGGGGAAACACAAAAGTCATGTCCGAGATGTTAACTGAAATGGTCCCTGGGCAGGAGGATTCATCTGACCTGGAGCTGCTACAGGTGAGGAGGACCTCATCTCATGGACGCTGCATGTGTGCCATGGCAGGACCGCCCCAGGGGAGGGGGCGGCTTGCTGGCACCGTGGTCAAAGGTAGGCCCACGTGCAGCCACGCCTCTCCTAGGAACAGCCAGAGAGTACCCCAGTCATTTATTTACTGCCCCAACTGGGGTCTTGCTCTCTTTTTTAAAATTTTCCTTTATAACACTTTTTCCCTAATTATAAAATGCCCAGTGTAGAACACATGCCCATCAAAAGAAAAAGAAAGCACAAAGAAGAAAATTTTCTTTAATCCTAGCATCCATAAATAAGAGTTGACATTTTAATGTATCTCTTTCAGACTTTTCTGTGTGTGTGTTCTAAATGTGGTTGAGCTCATAGTGTATGTGCAGTTTGGTGTATGGCTTTGTTCCCTTCACGCTGTGACATACACCTTCGGCAGCAGGCATTTTAAAACTTCAGTGGAGGTAGGAGGCCTTCTAGTCACACCCTACCCCCAAGACTTTCCTGGGACCGAGATGAAGCCTCGAGCTTTTTTGGCTTCCTGCATGCTGAAGATTCCTAGGCTGAGGTTGCCAGCTATCCTCACTGCCCGCCCTGGACACCCCTCCAAATCCAGGAGCATGACAGAGATGGGTCCAGGAAGAGACCTGGCCCAAAGTCCTGCCTCAGACTCGACGTCGGGGCCCTGGCCTCAGGCCTCTTTCCCCTACCAGCCAGATGGCCATCACACCCAGCCCCAGAAGACGCTGGCATTTGTAGAAGATGGCAGTGGCACTGCTCCTTCCAGAGGCATGGAGAAAGAGCACTAAACTGAAAGTGCCAGGTCTTTTTGGCAGGAAGCCAGATGCTTGAGGAAACAGGTCAGGGGGCAGGCGGGCTTGGAGAGCTGGCGTGAGCGCCTCCTGATGTGCTGCTGCTGCTACTTTTGTCCGGCTCTCGGTGGTCAGTCTTGGCCCTAAGTGCCCTCTCCCTGGCCCCTGCCAGCACACATGTGCAGCCTGGAAGGCTCAGCTCTAATGGCCCTGCCCTCCGGGAGTGTGCAGGCACTGCCTCTTGAGGCGCGCCTTCCTGCTCCAAAGCCATCGGCTCCTGCGGGGGGAAGGTGGGGGTACACTTGCTGTGGGCTGCCCACAAGCAAAGCCCTGGGCTCCCAGAGAGGAATAAGCCATGGTCCCTGCTCTGGAAGAGCTCACAGCAGGAGATGAACAGGCCAAGAGCTCATTTCCACGGAGCCATGCGAGCAAGCCGCTCTTGAAGGCAGGATGAAGCCCCTCAGCCAGCTGAGTGAGGAGCCCTGGATGGCCTCTCTGTAGCTCCCAGACCTCGCTTCTGATGCCTGCAGCAGGCCAGGCTTGCCTTGGCTCAACAGCTCTGGCTGGCTGCTGGTCTCGCGCCGTGGGACGTAGCATCCCTTTCCTGTGTAGTCCTTGGCGCCCGTTCCCAGCCTGCAGGGGGTTGCTGCCAGGCATTACCAGGATGCCCAGGAATCTGAAGTCAGTCCGAGCCTGGGAGGGCCCCTGGGGGCAGCTTTGTGCTGTGTCAGCATCGGAATTCCTGCTGACAGGGGGGTTTGCCGTGGACAGAGCTGAGCTCCTGGCAGCAGGGGGTGGGACAAACAAAGCCAGGAAGCCTGCCGGCAGCCAGAGCAGACCCAGACAGCAGGAGTACTGTGTGTGTGTGTGTGTGTGTTTGTCTGTCTGTGGTGGTTTTTTTTTTTTTAAAACAAGCCTATCAGCCAAGACAAACAGAACATAATCTCCTGGCACCCAGCTCGCAGTTTTCAAAAGTAGGCTGCTTCCCATGACGTTCTCCTTCTTTCTGTTTTGTTCCAACTCCGAGCCTACCAGCCCTCGCTGCTACCTTATAAATCAAACAGAGAAAGAACTATTCTAGGTGCCAGTGGGAGGCTATCCTTTCAGCCCAGGAAACTCAGGAGTCGGGTAGCTCCATGTGAACCAGACACAGCTCTTTTGGCTGGTGGCCCCACTCTCCAGTCACCCCTGACGGCTTCCCTCCCTTCTTCCTTGGCAGTCAGAAAGCCAGCCAGGCAGGGTCTCCCAAGGGTAGAGGCCATGCCGAATGGCGAGCTTTCCACGTGGGAAAAATGCCACAGTCTGTTTAGAAATTGATGGGATCAGAATGTGCCCCTGATGCCCCTCAATAGAGCTGGAGGGCAGCCAGATTGCTCAAGGAGGAATTTTCCAGAGCTCACAGTGCTGACCAGGGCCATGGAAATCAACACATTTGTCACCAACCCAAATGTTCCTGCCAACAAAAGCTGCTCCTGACGCTCACATAAATTGCTAGGTGGGAAGCGGGGGAAATGGGAAGGGGCAGTGGGATGTTGGCTCAGGGATGCACAGTGTGGCTGGTCCTAATCGTGGGGCAGGTTATGTCTCGATTGCTTTGAGCACGTTGCAGAGCCGTCTCAGGGCCAGCCTCCCAGCACCCCTGTGCAAGCAGCAGGGAGGTGCAGCGAGGAGAGCAGAGAGAAGGGAGGGTGGTGTGTGAGGGAAGGCCAAGTCCGCCCTGCCACCCAGCCTTAGGCCTGGCCGCCAGGCAGAGAGTCAGGGCACAAGGCATGCACCCAGCCCTTCCTTCTCTCAGCCCTTTGTCGGATCACCCACTTTTGGAGTTGGAGGAGACCTTCCAGGCAACGAGTCCAACTCTGAACCAGTGCTCAGGTTCCTCACATGACCTCGTCTAGTGTCCACAGCCCAGTGTCACACCAGCCCGTGAAGCACTTCTGCCTTCAAACATGCATCTTTGTCAGAACTAGGGAAGCCCACAGTCGAGTGGACTTTGGAGTTACTTGGGTTCCAATCCTGGCCCAGCTCTCACAAGCTCAGTGACTGTAGGCAAGCCACCAACCCTCTCTGAGCCCCATTCTCCTCCCTTGTGTACGTGAAGTGCCTGACGCAGTGCCGGGCACGGGTGAGCCCCTATGACTCAGAGTGCTCCTGAGTATTATTGGAAAACACATCCGTATATTGAGCTCAAGCCCGTCTCCCTGTGACACCCACCCCGGTCTGTCCTCTTTGACAACAGAACAAAGCTAATTCCTCCTTCACATGACAGTCCTTCCCACTGCCCAGCCTCTTCCATCAGCTAAAAGCCCTCCAGCTCTTTCTTGGGAGATGGTTAAGCCACAGCTTCCTCACCTTTGCATGGGCATCTGGGTTTTGGGTTCAAAATGTGAGACTACATTTATCCCTGCTGAAGTTCCTGTTCTTAGCCGCAGCCTATAAGTCAAGCTTTCTGGGGTCTTTGAAGATCCCAGTTCCCTCATCCTGTGTGTCATTTCTGTCTACCGATAGCCTGTCGGGCTTTGTCTTTAATTAGTAATAACTCCTTATTAATCCAGTGGTGTCCAATCCTGCATGGCTGTCCACCCGGTAATAAAAGAAGCTCTTCTCCAGGTTGTTTTTTCTGATAGCAGATGGTATATCCCTTTTTGCTTCTTGTATCTCATTTCAGCAAAAACAGCATGGCCAGGACTATTTTCTCTAGAGAAATCTAGTTTACTCTACATGTTTAGCTTCATTATTTCCCTTTTCTCTTCAACAAAGAATTCCTTCTCCCTCCCCTCTCCTTTGTAGCCTCAGAAAACAGATAGATCTTCAGGACTTTATTCCATGCTCCTTAGAACCTGGAGAGGGTTCAGAGAAAACCCCTAAAGATGATTAAAAGATTTTCTCTGAGGTGGGGATGAGACTGGCCCTTGAAGAAAAGATAAAGGCACTGGAATTAATTAAACAGAAAGGGGGTATTTGAATAAGGAATTCTTGTCGTCGGAGTGCTTCTGCACAAAGCCCAGCGACCTGCTGTTCTCCCCTCTGTCAAGTACCAGAGAGAGGAGGCAGCCACTGCGGAAATCTTCAGCATTGGGGAAATCCTTGTCCCAGCTGCTGCATGGTGGCCAGGGTGGCCCGGTGAGCTGGAAGCTCTCAGGCGTCTTAGGGTCAGGAGAGAGTGCCCTCTCGGGTGATTCAGGTGCGGAGAGAGGCAGAGGGGGCGGCCTCCCAGCAAGCCTGTTGAGGTTCCGACAGTGTGCGGTGGCCAGTGGGTTTTTGTGGCTGCAGAAAGCTGCATATTGGCTCCTCTCTCCTGTCTCTTTTCTTTTTCCTCCCTTGAAAAAGATTTTTAAAGACAGTAACCTAAAAGGCTAAAGCCCAGAGATGGGGGTGCTTTCTCTAGGCAGAGACCTCCGGAGACCCCTGTTTCAAAAGCCCCAGGCCAGAGTCCTTAGACGTCTCCTTAGGCAGAGCTCTTTGGAGAGCCTAGCAGGGAAGCTGCTCCAGAGTCAGAGCCTGGGAGACTCACCCGCCTGCGAGAAGAGAGGCAGGGAGCGCAAAGCCCAAGAGAACAGTCTGTGAGGACATTACACTTAATGCCGTGGAGTCTCTGTCTTCCTCCAAGCCACAGTAGTCATTTTGGAGTTAGCAGAGGCCTCAGGAAGGAGCTAGCATTTTCTAAACATTTAAACACAACAGCAACAACAATGAAATGCCTTTCTCCACAAATAAAATTCTACAGAGACCCTCAGTGTTTAAAACAGGTAAAAGCAGAGCTGTTCTGGCCCGCGTGGGGCAGGATGTCCGGGATGCTGGGTGGGGCGGCCGCCGAGGCACCTCTGAGGCCCTCTGCATAGCCTCACCATCTGTCAGACCCTTCCTTCCCGTACAAGTGGAGAGACAGCCAGGGGGAGGCACTGGGGGCTGGGGGAGCCAGCCCAGCCTTGGGCTGCTTGTTGACTGCCCGGCTGGGGCTGGGACTCTGTGAGGGAGGCTGGAACCCAGCCCCACTCTCTTCCCATTGGGGGGTTGTGATGCTTTGGGCGGTTGTACCCATCCACGTTTTTGAGACCTTCCCTGAAGTCTGCTGAGGGAGCGGGTTTGATTCTCCGGTTAATCCAGCAAATGTCCTTTGAGGCCTGCTCTTCCCTGGGGTGGGGAGTAGGGGGTCAGCCCATCCCTGGGGGGACATCCGTGCTACAGGGAAGGTGTGTCCAGAGTGCTGTGGGAGTCTTGGGGATGGTGGGCAGGGCCCCCAGAAAACATTGTGGGTGGACAGGGAGGTGGAGAGATGGAAGATGTGGTAAAGGGAGCCTTGTAAAATGTTAATGGTGGTGTCTAGGTGGCAGGTGTAGAGGTATCCGCTGTGGAGTTCTTTCAACTTTGCTGCATGTAGGAAAGTTTTCATGATGAAATGTTGGCAAACCACTCTCAAGGAAGGAGTCCAGGCAGCCAAAAAGCTATGGTCTGAGTGACACAGAGTCGGACCCTCCAGGCCTGTTGTCTGGCTGGCCCTGAGCTGAACTGCTCAATGATTTCCGGGTCTGCAGGGCCCCTCCCTGCTCTTGCCTGTAGTGTCCAGATCAGGACAGCACAGCACTACTCTTCATGGTGACATAAGGGTGGTTGTGTGCGTGTGTATGTGTATAAGAACAATTTAGGTACCTTGGATTGAGTGTGGATGGAAGGAATGCAGCTTGTCTTTAATCTGCTCAGAGGCAGCTGTGGGGTACCAGGGAAACAGGACAGAAGACACCAGCTCTGCCCGCAAGAAGCTGCAGTCTCAGGGAGGAGCCCAACCTCAATAACCCGGTGTGGCGAGCGCTGAGCTGCAGGGCACCGCCAGGGCACGCGGGAGGGCGCCTGCTGACCCTGGCTGGAGAGCTGGGCAGGGACCGAGCCAAATGCTTCTCAGTGTCACACATTCCCCATCTGCTCGTTTGACCACCTCGGCGATCCGACTCAGCAGATGATTTCTGGGCATTTTTCACTGCATGTGGCCTGGTGCCAGGCCTGAGGGCCTCCATGGGTAGAGAAATGATGGTACCCCCCTCAAGAAGTTTACAGTCTGGTGCGAGGGAAAACCTTGAGCCAAGTAAGCCCGACTACAGACCAGAATGGCCAGGCAGAGATGGTCCATGTCTGTTGTGAGTACATCAGTGACTTCTACCAGAAAGGTTTGCAGAAGGAGGGGGCTTGAAAGCTGGGTTGGGAAAAAAGCACTTCTCCTTCCTTATCCCCTGACTTCCCTGGTCCCTCCATTCCCACCAGGGCCCAGTAGGTGGGGTTAGCCTCGAGCCTCTGTTTCAGCCTTTGCTGCCACAGGGACTTGGCGGTTTCCCATAGACGGCTCCTGTAGTCAGGGCTGCTGAGGTGCCAGCCTGCCAAGCCTGCCAGCTCCTGCCTCTGCAGGGCTCTCCGTCTGGTGGATAAGATGGCAAGGAGCCCTGGCAGGTACAGGAGGGAGCTCCACGGACAAGCTTGAACAAGAGCACCAGGGAGGCTGCCATTCCAGAGCAGGAAGGGGCCACGGAAACCAGGCCCTGTCCTTGGGGACACTGCTTCCGAAGGTGAGGGGCAGCTCTGACGGTGACTCAGGGGCACGGGTCCCACCTTTGGCAAGCTGCTGGGCTGCGGGGGAGCTGGTTAAGCCTCTGAGACCTCTGCCCAGTGACAAATATGCCTCCCAAGTGTATCTAATTGCTGTCTTAAAGCTACACTCGTTCTGCAGCTGGGAGTATAAATAAATAGTTATCATCCTTCTGGAGGACCTTTTACTATCACCAGTCTGTATTCTAAATGATCCTGTCACCCCCAAATTCCACTTCTAGCAATTTGTCCCATGGAAGTGCTTGCACAGGTGTGTAAGGATGGATGTATACAAATGTTCATTACTGTGTTGTTTGGGTTAGCCAAAAAAAAAAAGACCACAGGCATAAGATGTACTGCTAGAAGGGTGAGAGTGTTATGATGCGCCTGTGAAGGGGTGAGGCGGTCTGTGTGGCTTGATGGGGCATTTTGATAAAGACAAGCCTCAAAGAATCCCATTTTTATGTTTTAAAACCTGCTTTGTACAAACGTGCAGTTATATGCATACAACAGCATATATCGCACATTTGTCTGACCACTGCAAAAGCACTGGTTTCCCCTGGGGCAGGAGCCGGAGGGAGGAGCCTGTGCCTTTGTATCCTGGCCACGTCTGCGTTGTTTCTGAGCAAGCATGTGCTCCTTTTGTGGCTTGTAAGAATCAGTACACATTTTTTCAAAGGCAGTAAGTGTGACAAAAGTGTCCCCAGCAGGCTAGCCAGAGGTGCGTGTGTCCCCTAGGAGCTGAACAGGACTTGCCGGGCCATGCAGCAGCGCATCGTGGAGCTCATCTCACGTGTGTCCAACGAGGAGGTCACCGAGGAGCTACTGCACGTCAATGATGACCTCAACAACGTCTTCCTCCGATACGAGAGGTTCAGGCAGCCTTCTCTTTATTTCTCTGGAAAGACTGTTGCCATAATAGGGGTTTTTTTTTCATAAACAAAGGGGAGAGAGAGAGAGATTAGGGTTGGAAAACACTCATCAGAGATGCTAATTTGTTCCTGTATGACAGGGAAAATGCTTCTTGCTCTCCTGGGAATAGAGCAGCAGCAGGAAGTTGGCATGCAGAATTAGGCTCTGCCCTTTGTAAGCCTCGGGCTGCTCTGCCTCTCCCCCCTCCCTGTCCCAGGGAGGGGTAGCACTGGAGGCCCAGCCAGAGCTTCTACACCTGCTCCTTTGATGATCCTTTGAATTTGAAAAGGATTACCGAACAAAATCTCTACGAAGAAAGAGAATTTCCTCCTTCCCATCTTGAAAAAAAGAAAAAAAGAAAAAAAGAATTTTCCCTTTTCAAATGTCAGTGTGTCTGGAGTATTCCGGAGGAGCAGACAGGGTGTAAGTGCTGAGCCGCTGCTGCTGAGGGAAAACACACACATTCACTCTGTTTCTTTCTGCAGCCAAATCATTTTCAGGTTTGAGGTAACAAACTTGCAAATTCTTTTCCTTCCCCAAAGCTTTCCCTCAGAAAAACGTCCAAAGCATCTCATTCAGATATAGTTTTAAAATGGGAGGTATAATGGCAAGTGGTGGTTCCCATCTGCCACTCTGGTGGCGCACCTTGGTCTTTCCTGAATCAGCCACTGTCGGGCCCGAAAGAGCCTTGACCAGGCAGTCCAGCTTTTAAAGATGAGGCCCAAGAGGGCGGGGACCTGCATCAGCTCCCCTAGAGACGGGAAGTCCTGGCCCCCCTATGGGGCCTGCAGGCTCACAGCTTATCGTTTGAATTCATCGTCAGGTGGGTTCCGCCTGACAGAGCCTTGCATTTTCATAACCCTTTGGGGGCTTAAAGGGTGATTTTGTTGCAGCGGACAGCACCCCCAGCCTCTTCTCATCTTTCTTCTGTGTAATAGGGCTGAGTGACCCTGTGCCCATTGGACAGATGGAAAAATCTCTGCAGTAAGAATGTGGGGCCACCCCAGAAGGCCCAGTGTGAGTTAGGGAACAGACTCGAGGTGCCTTGACTCCTTGTGAGACCCCTTGGTCTTGCCACGTGGTTCCAGTTTCTCCATGTTAAATGGGCTGGGGTTTTAACCCATTAAACCGATTTAAGTCCCACCTAAAATATAACAGGGCATTTCACTGGAGAGTTGTCAGTCCCAGACTTACAAAGAATTCAGAGGCAGAGCCTGGGACCCATGGCCTGAGGTGCTGTCCTGGTCAGAGTGCCATTGCTGAGTCTCAGTCTCAGTCTCCTAGCACCCGGGGTAACAAAGTACCACAAACTGAGTGGCTGAAAACAACAGAAATTTATTCTCGCACAGGCAAGAATTCTGAAATCAAGGGCCAGCAGGGCTGTGCTCTCTCTGATGGCTCTAGAGAAGCCTTCCTTGCCTCTTCTAGCTTCCTGTGATAGGAGTAATCCCTAGCCTCCATGTTTTGTGGGTTCATCATTCCAGAAGTGCCCTCTCCCGGGTATGTTTCTGTCTCTGTGTCTCCTCTTATAAGGCCACCCAGTAAGACCTCATCTTAACTGAGTCCATCTACAGTGACCCTAATTCCAAATAAGGCCCTATCCTGAGGCACTGGGGGTGAGGACTTCAACATGTCTTTTGGGGGAACACAACTGCTCAGTGTGGGAAAGGCACCCCAGGATTAGAGGATGTTCAGATGTGTTAGTATGTCCTGGTCTCCTCCGTTATGACCACAGCTGAAAGTACCACACAAGTCCCTCTCTAAACTATAGTCAACCCTCTGACTTCGTTGTCCCTCCTGGGGACCCCTTCTCTCCGGGTGCTGATCCCAGCAAATTGGCAGGCAAACATGGAGCCCCACGTTTTACTGAGGCCCAGTTTCTCAGACTCAGATAAGCTGAAGAAAGTTTCTTACCTACCACTTTACCCATGGCGTTTTGGAGGCTTTATATACAACAGCAGAAAATTATCCACTCCCGACCACCCTCTCATCTCACAATTGTTTCACATTCTGCCACCTGGTATGAGCATGACTTAGGGGAGAAGCTGCCATGGCTCAAAGCCAAGTCCCACCTGTGGCAGACTGGGGGTGGGAGGGGGAAGATGGAGGAGGCATCCTGCAGCCCCCTCCCCCAGGCCCCTCTTGCCCCCCTTTCCTCCAGCAGGTTTATGCAGATACAGTTAGTAGCTCCCACAGAATGGGGGTGGTGTGTTTAAAGACATTAGCAAATGGCTGCTTGAACCTCAGCTCTGTGAAATAGGGAGGGGTCTGGGGTTACTGCATTGCTTTGGAGGTGATACCTGAGACACCCCAGAGGTGAAGAGGTTGACCCCAAGGGGCAAGAGGAGCATTCTGGACTCAGGTAGGGGTGGGAGAGGCTGATGATACTTAAAATGGCTTACCCCATGTGCCAACCAATACCCTTCCCCAAATCTACTCAGGGTGCTGGTGTGAGAGGCAGGAAGGCTGCCCTTCTCCCAGGAAGCCCCAGGCAGAGAAAGGCTGGGGCAAGTTGTGTGTGTGTGTCCGCTCCCTGCAGCCCCCATATGGGACTGGTCGGTCTCCTTTCCTGGGGCGTCAACCTCTGCTGGTCCCCAGGACCCATGAGCACCATGGGGCCACATCCCAAGGGCTGCTCTCCTGACTCCTGCTTTTCCTTCCCCATAGGTTCGAACGATACAGGTCAGGCCGATCAGTTCAAAATGCCAGTAATGGAGTGAGTATTCCTTCAGAATTCCCACACGTCCTGAGGCCAGGGAGACCTGCCTCAATTTGCTCTCACCTCCAGTTTTTCTGTGTTTGGGCAATTGAAGAGCAAACCCTGATTGACGCATTACTGGGGACGAGCTGTCAGTCTCGTCTTTTGAGGGGAGGATGGCATGGAAGCACCAGGTGGACAGCCCCACCCCGTGAGGGCGGTGAGGGTGCAGGCCAGCTGGTAGGGCCTGGCTGCGGGCCCTGAATGGCCCTGCTATGGCACTGTCACAGCCTTGGTGCTTTTTCCCTCGGAACTCTGCCTGGTTGCCCGCTCTCACTTCAGGACACAAGGGCTCTGGGCCTCACTACCAGTCTCTTGTTCTGCCAGGTACTGAACGAGGTGACTGAAGACAACTTAATAGACCTGGGGCCGGGGTCTCCAGCTGTGGTGAGCCCAATGGTGGGGAGCTCGGTGCCACCGTCCTCCCTCTCCTCGCAGCTTGCAGGCTTGGGTGAGTATCTCCTTGGGGCATGACCAGCCACCCTGCCACTGGCCTCTGCTGCCATTTCCCAAAGAGTGAGGACCCCTTTCTCACTCTCTTTTGGAAGGCCTGGGAGAGCCATTTGGGATTCCCTGTGAAAATGTATTCCTGGCCAATTTAATGTCTTGCCTTAAATTACAGTTTGACCCTGTGTTAGAAAGCAGGGTTGGGTGACTGGAAATTGTTTCTTTTCAAAAGAAAGGTAACCTGCTGTGTTTTACCTGGAATATTCTCTATGGTTGAAGTGATTTCCTTTTCCACATCTATGAGGTCAGAGACGGCAAATAGATTTCAACTCATTGGCTGTTTGGGACACAAGGTTCAGAAGGATGTGGAAGCCACATCAGGGCTTAGGAGATGAGCTGGTGATTGATTGGCACTGTGTGCCAGGGGCTGGGAAGCAGTAAGTGATGGTACTCACATATTTGCTGTTGTCAACCTAAGGTGCTCCACTGTCTGCTACTTTAAGGGAACTCACCAATATGCTGCAGATACTTGGATGGTGCCCGTTTATAGCTGAAATAAAGTCATGATGTTGAAATAATTAATAAACATGGCCGTCTCGAGATTCTTTCCTCCACCCTGCTCTCCAGTTTTCTTTTTTCCTGAATATTCACCTACCTGCGTTTATTTCACTGCAGCTCTATTATGCTCAGATTCAGTGGCTTCTCAGTAGCTTGTCTATCTGTGGATACTACATCTCTAATGAAACATTCTCTGCCTTCACACCATCCAGCGTATGGCCCCCAGATTGAGCACCTACAATTCAAATTGCTTTCTGCTACTTCCCTTCTTAGAAAATGCCACGTGTTTTCTCGTTAGCTCCTTCACCTGGCATTTGAGGTCTTCACCAGCCATCTCCCACCTGTCTTTCCAGCCTCATCCTGCACTGAACTCTTCCCATGAGCAGTTTACCCCCTAGACTCCTGGGACTTCTAGACCATATGCCTTCATATCTGCCTTTTATCCTCTTCTCCCCCACCCAGCAGGTCTTCTCCTAAAGACCCACTCTGTCTCACTTTTGAGTCTTTGCAATATCTCGGGCTAAGTACTGCCACAGTGGGTCTGCCTTTCTCCCACCTCCTCTGTGAACTCCTCAGAGCCAAGGACCATGTTGTATTCAATTTGGTCCACTCGAGATCTAGCTTTGAACATTGTGGATCAAATAAATGAATGACCCAGGCCCTGAGACATGCTTCTTTTTTTTTTTTTTTTTTTAAAGATTTATTTATTTTATTTTTTATTTATCCCCCCCTTGCTGCTTGTGCTGCTGTGTCCATTTGCTGCGTGTCTTCTCTGTGTCTTCTTA
>JAQZBX010045610.1:6717-21093 GCA_029593785.1 Cabassous unicinctus | reverse complement strand
ATAACCTGATATACTGGTTATTATATTAGTTCAGTTACTATAATAGTGTTCCAGAATAATACTGGCTTCAGAAAGAAGAGT
Organism: Cabassous unicinctus; assembly: GCA_029593785.1. Taxonomy (NCBI): domain Eukaryota; kingdom Metazoa; phylum Chordata; class Mammalia; order Cingulata; family Chlamyphoridae; genus Cabassous; species Cabassous unicinctus. The sequence goes on along the minus strand of JAQZBX010045610.1, from coordinate 21,012 downwards.
TATTTTTCTCTTGTGGGAGGTCTAAGAAGGCAGTTCAAGGCTGGTGTGATAGCTCCACAATAATGGTCCTGGGCTCTTATCTCCCTTTGGCATCCTCAACACATGCCATTTGTTTTTTGATATAAAATGGCTTCTCATCATGTCTGCATACTAGCCATGGAAAAGGGGAAAAATTGTCCCCCTTTTTTTCTTTAAGTTAAGGTTTAATTTCTTTTTACTCCTAATATTTTTATTTTGAAACATTTAAAAACCTATAATGTTTACACTTGTAAACCCTTACCTAGAATCACCAATTGTTAACATTTCACCATATTTCTTCCCTCTATCTCTTCTCCCCTCTCCTCCCATGTATGTGTATATGTGTGTAAAACATACATTTGTGAAGGAACTAAATACTACCTAGATGATCTATCTTTGTCCTATGCCTTTAAGGGTAGTACCTGGAAGGTGTTAATGCTATTTCTCACATACTAATGGTCAAAACTTGGTTACATGTCCACCCTGAGCCGCAAGGGAAATTGGGAAATCTATTCTGGGTGGCCATATGTCTGGCTAAAATTCAAAGGGTTGTGTTAATAAAGAAAGAAGAGAAGAATGGATATTTGGAAGCCGCAAACAGTTGCTGCCTTATCTGGGAACAGTATAATGTTATGGGATCAAAGCTTTATTATTTTTTTTTATAGGCTTCTAAGCTTGGGTTTTGCAGTATACACTTTAAAAAAGGCAGTAGTAACTTTGAGTTCTTTGAGAGTCAAGGATATAAATTCTATACCATTCTACTCTGAAATAAAGGATTCTGGACTGTTTTACCTAGAATTTGGAGTGTTTGATAATGCTTAATGAAAATGAGGCTAAACATTTATGTCTTGGTAAATTTAAGTTGTTTTTTATATCCTTGGGATTCCATATATTTGAGTTATTTTGTCTTCAAACTTTTCTGAGCATTCGAATCATCTGGGACTTTTGTTACATATGAGGTTGCTGGGGCTTCACCCCAGACCTGCTGAATCAGAATCAGAATTCCAGATGACTGTTATGGGGAGGTATGTTTGGAATATAAGTTTTTGAAGTATCTCTTTAGGTAGACTTTTCTGTTTTTCTTGTAAACCACCTGTTCTCAAAATGTGGTCTGAGGGCTTCTGGAGATCCCTGAGATCATTTTAGGGGATTTTCAGGGATTTCCTTTCCCAACTACATATCTGTTTGAGGCTGGCTTTTCTTCATACAGTTCAACCAAAACAACATATTGGAATAGATTGAAGGCAGAAGCAGATAGGAGATTCTAGATATTTCTATTAAGCCAGACATTAAAGAGATTTTCAAAGATGTAAAATAATGCTGCTCTTCTCACTAAAGTTTTTAAAAGATAGCTTTTCATAAACATATAATTATGTTAACAATTAATATGATATTGTTATTTTAAATGAATTAATACTTTTAAAATGAATCAGTTTTAATTTCTAATATGGTGAATGTTGATAGATATAACCCACATAAAAGAAGCTCTTTGGGGTCCTCAATACTTTTTAGGAGTATAAAAGGGTCCTGGGACCAAAAAGTTTGAGAACTGCCATTTTAAATTGTCTAGTTTGAGATGTTTTGATTAGTTGACGTATGGGAGATAGGATAAAGTAATGGTTAAGTGAATTGCAGAGTTACACCAGGGTTGGCATCCTGGTTCCAATGTTCCGATACTTACTAGGTGTGTTACCTTAGGGAAGTCACTCAACTTCTCTATGGTTCAGTCCTTTTTGTATAAAGAAGAGTAATGGAACCGGTTTTAGAAAGTTGCCTTAAGAGTTAAATGAAGTGTATGAGGCACCAAGCCCAGTACCTGGCACACAGCAAGCACTCAACAATCCCAGGCCAAGTTGTGGTTGACTTGCTTCATGGGCTGTGGATTCACCTAGAGTATGCAAAACTAAGAGGCTGGGTTGTTATGGCTTTAAAGAGACAATTTGTTTTACTTGGTTTACCTATAACAGGATAAAAAATTTGTTTCTGAGAAGCCACAGATATTTGATTTCTTTCTGATAATAATTTGTTACTGTTTTCTTTTCATTATTGTAACCCTCATACATGGGGCCTGCCAGTAGTTTCTTATTAAGGGAACCAGAGAATAAATGGAGATTAGAAAAACTAGAGAAGTTCAGCTTTACTTGTATTATCTCATTTATTCCTTTCAATCACTCTAATTATTAAGTACTGTTTTAGTTTTTTAGAGGGTAACACAAATAACCATACAGTGGGTTGGCTTAACAATAGGAGTTTAACTGTTTCAGAGCCTGAAAGGGCTGCTGACTGGCTGGCAGGCAATCTTTGGGGTTCCTTGGCTTTTCTGTCATATGGCAATGTACATAGCAGTGTCTTTTCCTTTGTTTTCCAGTTCTATTAACTACCAGCTTCTGGCTGCTCCCTGAGGCTTTCTCCTGTGTCCAATTTCCTTGGCTTATAAGGACTAAAGCCATTTTGAATTAAGGCCCACCCTCATTCCGTTTGGGCACATCTTAACTAATAACATTGTCAAAGGTCCTATTTACAAATATGTTCACACACACAAGACCAGGGTTTGAGACCTGAACATGCCTTTTGTACTATTATGAATTCATTCATTCATTCATTCATTTATTTTTTGAGGTACCAGGGCCAGGGATTGAACCCCGGACCGCGTATGTGGGAAGCCAACGTTGTTGTTTGTTTTTTTTGTTTTTAGGAGGCACTGGGGACTGAACCTGGGACCTCCCATGTAGGAAACAGGCATTCAACTGCTTAAGCCACATCCACTCCCCTGAATTCATTTTTTAATGAGGAAAAAGAAACTTTGAGTGGGAACTTGCCCAAGATCACAGCTTTAATAAGTCAGGATTTCAACCCAGGTCCTTCTGACTCCAAAGCCTGTTTTTTCTCCACTATACAGTGTTATCTTGGTTAAAAATGAAAGGATCAATAAAATTGACAAAACTTTAGCTAGACTGATGAAGAATGAAAGAGAGAGGACACTAATGACTTAAATCAGAAATGAAAAGGGGAACATTACTACTGACTCCACTGAAATAAAAACAACTGTAAGGGGATACTTTCAAAAACTGTACACTGACAAATTAGATAACCTAGATGAAATGGACAAATTCCTAGAAACATACAAACTACCTTCACTGACTCAAGAAGAAGTAGAAGATTTCAGCAAACCAGTAACTAGTAAGGAGATTGAATCAGTTATCAAAAATTCCAACAAAGAAAAGTCCAGAACCATATGGCTTCATAGGGTAATTTTACTAAACATTCCAAGAAGTAACACTAATCCTTCACACCCAAAGCACAGGCAACAAAAGAAAAAATAGATGAATGAGACCTCATCGGAATTAAAAACTTTTGTGCCCCATAGGACTTTATCATGAAAGTAATACAACAATCTACACAATGGGAGAAAATATTTGAAAACCACATATCTGATAAGGGTTTGATATCTAGAATATATTAAGAAGTCCTCCAACTTGACAAACAACCCAGTTCACAATTGGGCAAAAGACTTGAATAGACATTTCTACAAAAAGATATACAAATCAGCATAAAGCACATGAAAAGATGCTCAACATCATTAGCCATTAGAGAAATGCAAGTCAAAACCACAGTGTCATACTATTTCACTTCCACTAGAATGGCTACTATTAAAACTGGAAAATTACAAGTATTGGAGAGGATGCAGAGAAATAGGAACACTCATTGCTGGTGGCAATGTAAAATGATGCAGATGTTGTGGAAGACAGTTTGGCAGTTTCTCAGAAAGTTAAGTATAGAACTACTATATCACCTGGCAATCCCACTTCTAGGTATATACTCACAAATATTAAAAGCAGGGACTTGAACAGATATTTTCAAACCGAAGTTCATAGTGGCATTTTTCACAGTTGTCAAAAGGTGATAGCAACCCAAGTGTCCCTCAAATGATGAATGGGTAAACAAAATTTGGTATATGAACACAATGGAATATTATTCAATTGTAAAAAGAAATTAAGTTCTGATACCTGTAACAACATGAATGGACTTTTTACTCACCTCAACATGAACAAGACATTATGTTGAGTGAAAGAAGCCAGACACAAAAGGACAACTATTGTATGATTTTACTGATATGAAATAATTAGAATAAGCAAACTCATGGAGTCAGAATCTAGTATATAGGCTACCAAGGGGTGGGCTGGGAGTAGGGAATAGGGAGTTAGGGCTTAAAATGTACAGAGTTTCTATTTGGGATGATGGAGAAGTTCTGGTAATGGATGGTTGTGATGGTAGCACAACATTGTGAATGTAATTAACAGTATTGAATTATATATTTGAGTGTGGGTAGAAGCAGAAATGTTAAATTGTATATATGGTAATAGAATAAAAATTTAAAAATATCCATGCAACCGCATAACACAAACAGTGAACCCTAGGTTAAAGCATGGAGTATAGTTAATAGTACAGCTATAAAAATGTACATTCATGAATGGTAACAAATATACCACACCAGTCAAGGAGTTAATAATAAGGTAATATATGGGAATCCTGTATTTTATGCATGATTGTTCTATAAACCCACAACTAATCTAACAAAAAAACAATAGACCAATTTGAATTTTTTAGTGTAGCAGATAGGAGACTCATTCCTATAGGGAACTGTGCTCTCCTGGCCGTGATACTCTGATTAACACCCACATCTTGAATACTTTCAAGGAAAAGATATGTTTTTTAAAAGTGAAAGAGAAGACTGAACCAAAACAGAAATGTGAAATGCCACTTGTAATTTAAAATTCTTAAATTAGTGGTAGCAGTGGTTTAAATTAATTCTCCAAAGTCTTCCTCTTTATTGCTGATGCTAAATATAGTGATTTGAGGTAACCTTTATTATCCAGTACCATTTTTTGAGTTGTGTACAAGAGGTTTTAAACATTTTCCAGTCCTTTATATGTCAAAATGTTTTAAGATCCCTGTGCAATAAACAGTAGACAACTTCTATTTGAAGAAAAGAATAGCTGGACCCAGAACATTGTGAACTATGTCAATGATATGTGTTATTAATAGATATCCTGAATGTCCGTATTCTCTGATTTACACAGGCCTTTGAGGGTCAGTTATATTTTTGGATCAAGTATAGGACTGAGCATTTAAGTTCAGTGGAGAATTAAAAAAACCTTAGAAGTGATTTAGACTTATGAATGGAAAAGCAATTCTAGTCATACTGGCAACTGACTTTTTTATTTACACAAGAAGAAAATAGATTAAAAATAAATTATTTGGGGATGGATGTGGCTCAAATCGTTGGGTGTCCATCTCCCATATGGAGGGACCTGGGTTCGATCCCTGGGACCTCCCAGTAAAAAGAAAAACATAGAAGGCGTGTTGGCCACCAGGCCCCGCGAGTGGGTGTGCCTCCAGGCCCCGTGTACAGGTGAGCTGTCAGGCCCCGTGCACGGGTGCGCTGTCAGTCCCCGCGAGCCACGCAGCATGATGATGATGTAACAAGAGAGTGACACACGGGAGAGCCAAGACAAGACACGCCAAAAAACCAGGAACTAAGGTGGCACAGGCAGTAGAACGCCTCTCTCCCACATCAGAGGTTCCGTGGATTGAATCCCAGTGAAGACAGGAGGAGAAGGATGAGAAGAGAAGGCAGGAAACAGACACAGAGAGTTGCCCAGTGAATGGAGACAAAAACAGCAAAAACGGGGTGGGGGGTTAAAAATGGATAAAAGTAAATAAATAAATGAATCCTTTAAAAAAAATTATTTAATAATCTGTAACTTGAGAAGCAGATATAGTTCAAGTGGTTGTTGAGCACCTGCTTCCTATGTACAAGTCCTGGGTTCAATCCCTGGTACCTCCCTAAAAAAAAAAATCTGTAACAACTGTTCCACAACAATGCAAGGTATTGGTGGAAGGGTGATGTATGAAAATTCTGCATGTTATGCATGAGTGTTTTGTAAGCTCACATCTTCTCTAATTTTTAATATATATATAAATAAATTCAAAGTAAGTGCATTTGGAATTGTGTTTCTTGTTTGCCTTACATTTCATGGAGTGATGCTGCTGCAAAAACCACACATTTTCCAACTTCAGTTTCTCTAAGAAGCTATGATGACAGTAGTGATGTACCAGCCATTGATTGTGAAGCCAACTTCTGATAAATATACTGGGATTCTGATGATCCTTTTTCATACATCCTGAGTTTTTCTATCAAGTGAAATTTGAATTTAAACCATTTACAAGTAATGTTGATGCAGTAAACTTGTTAAGTTATTTTATTTACTTGTTTATAAGTAAAGATATTAGAATGGGATTAGAAACTGTTTTACATGCTACTTGGATGAAGCAGAATTAAAGTTTAATTAAAAATCTTTAGAAAAATTAAACCAAAAAAATAACTACCATCATAACAAAACTAACTTTTGTTGAATATGGAAATACAGAAATCATCTTTTTGTATTAGCCTACATTTGGAATCTTGATCTCTTTTGGAGGGCTGATTTTATTTATGTTGGCCATCAGAGGAATTAGAGTGGCAGGCCCTGGAGCCAGACAGACTGGGATTTAAGTTCTTATCCTGATACCAGTTCATGACCATAAGCAGATGCTTAAGTGGGATGATAATAGTTCCTACTTCTCAGTGTTTTTGTGAAAAGTAATTTAGATAGTCCAGGTATGTCTATGACAGTGCCTGGCACAAGGGCAGCACTTATTATTATAATTATTTTTTGTTTTTTTTTTGGAATAATGAAAAAGTTACCTTTTTGGACCAGTTCATGTGAATTCTATCAGTATTACTCATTTAATGAATTTCTGCCTAATAATAGAGTCCTTCATAAATAATGTAAGATCAATTGGAGGGGGGGAAATCGTTAAATTGCTGTTGGCACCTATAATAGGAGCACTGGGGCCATAATTATTTGTTTAATTAAAACCTACCATGTGCAAAGGATTCTATTAGGTGTCTTAATCAAAAGATGAAGACATAAAAATCCCTGCTCTCTGTGAACTTAAGTGAAAAGATAAATAAGAGCAGCCAGTGAATCTGAATGACAAACGAGATGTCTAGAGACTAAGTGAACATTTCTGGTGGAAGGTAAGAATTGAATTGAACTGACTGTAGAATTTTTTAAAATTAGCTTATATAGGTAAGAAAATTAAACACATATTCATTTACAAGAAATTGTAGAAATTATAAAAAAAATGAAATGGAGAGCACTTGTTTTGTTTGCTGAATAGAAATTTGATAGGCAGATATAAAAATGGTGAAGCAGTTCCTAAGCATGAGCAAAAGAGGAAGTAGAAAAGTTCAGAGCATATTTAAGATAGTAAAGAGACTATGTACTGAAATGTTAAGATCTTCAACATCTTATATTAAATGAAAAAGCAGGTTAGAAAAACTATATAATTTATGTTAAAAAAACACAAATTTTCTTTGAAATATAGGCAAGAAATTGTTTTTTTTGTTTTTTTTAAAGATTTATTTATTTACTTGATCCATTTTAAACCCCCCCTTTCCCATTTTGCTGTTTTTGTGTGTGTGTGTGTGTCCACTCGCTGGGCAATTCTCTGTGTCTGTTTCATCTCTTCTCATCCTCCTCCTCCAGTCTTCGATCCTGGAGACCTCCAATGTAGGAGAGAGATGTTCTGCCATCTGCGCCACCTTGGCTCCTGGTTTTCGGAGCTTTCGGAGCATCGCGTCTTGTCTCTCTCCTTTTACGTCATCATCTTGCTGCATGGCGGCTCCGCAGCTCACCGGCACCCAGAACCTGGCAGCTCACCGGCACACACAGCCTGGCGGCTCCCGGGGCCTGGTGGCTCCCGGGGCCTGGCGGCTCACCGGCACACACAGCCTGGCAGCCCATGTGCCTTCTGTATATATATTTTTATTTTACCGGGAGGTCCCGGGGAGCGAACCCAGGTCCCTCCATATGGCAGACGGACGCCCAACCATTTGAGCCACATCCGTCCCCAAGAAATTGTTTAATAATGGTTATATTAGATGGGGAAGACCTTGAGGTCCGTGAGAAGAGACTAATTTTTATTTTATGACTTTTTAATATTTGAATTATGAGTTTATGCCTTTATCATATCTTAAATTGAGGTATGATTCACATACCATACAATTCACTCTTAAACTATACATTTCTGTGTTTTTTATTATATTCACATAGTTGTGCACTCATCACCACTATCTAATTCCAGAACATTTCCATCACCCCAAAAGCAACATATACCCTTCCCCCATCCCCCTACCTTTGGGAACCACTAATCTACTTTTTGCCTTTATGGATTTTTCTGTTCTGGACATTTCATATAAATGGGATCATACAGCATGTGGCCTTTTATGTGTCTTGCTTCTTTCACTTAGTATGTTTTCAAAGTTCATTCATGTTATAGCATGTCTCAGTATTTCATTCCTTTTGATGCCTGAATAATATTCCATTGTATGGATATACCACATTTTGTTTATCCATTTATCAGTTACAGGACATTTGCATTGTTCCCCAATTATAAATTCTGTGACTATGAACAATCATGTAGAAGTGTTTGTGTGAATATGTGTTTTCAGTTTTTGGGATATATATGAAATTACTGGGTCATATAGTATAACTGTTTGAAGTTCTTTTATGAATCCCAAAAAGAGAAGGATTATGTTTTTGAACTAATCTGTTCCTATGCTTGTGAGACCCTTTTTGATTGGACTATGTCACTGAGGTGTGACTCTGGTTGAGTTTTCGCCCTCCTACTGGAGCTGATATAAACAGATAGAGAGAGAGACACACAGGAAAAGGGAGTCACCATATTATGTTGATCCTGCCTTGTGATAGAGAGGACTTTAGGAAAACAGAAGCCCTGAGAGGCTCAAGGAGTTGAGGCCCAGGGAGAGATGTGCCACATGTCTGATAGCTCACAGCTGAACTTGGGAAGAAAGCAGAGCAGCCGAGACTGATAGAGGAGGCCTGGAAGAGACAAGCCCTATGCCTGGTTGCCCACAACTGAGCTCTGGGAGACTATAGATTCTGGACGGGAAGGCAGAGATCAGTGACCATCTTTGCCACATAGAAGGATACTAGAATCAACAGTAGGTGACTTTGGTGAGAAAGCATCTCTGATGGTGCCTTGATATGACATTTCAGAGCCTTGGAACTATAAGCTTTTCCCCAAATAAATTTGCCATCATAAAAGCCAACCCGATGGGAATTCAGGAAGGATGGTGTTAGAGTAGGCAGGCAGGGCTGAACTCTCTCACAAAAGCAAGGAAGAAAGGGCCAAAAGCTGTCTGAGGGACCTGCTTTAAGAGTTAGCAGACCAGGGCAGTGCTATGCAATACCCAGGAGGGCGAGGGACAGAGAGATGAACTTAAAACAACAAATGTGAGTTACGAAACCCATTCGGGAGCTGGGAAGGGCTCCATTCCCCACCCTCAAGACATTAAGCCTGGATAAAACTCCTGGCTCACTGCCGCTGACAGAGAGGGGAATAGATGTCTTCCTCCCTGTCTGCTGTTACAAGGGAAGAGGGAGGGTGCGTCAGATGGTGGAGAGTGATTTCTCTTTAGTGAATTTGGCCAGCAGAGCCCGCTTTGAATCTTGACTCTGGCCAGACCAGAAACCAAGGAAAGCGGAGGTTGAAAGAAACACCTCTGTGGAAAGGTTTGCTGACAAGTGCCATCTGCTGGTAAACCAGGAAATTAAAAAGAGAAAAGATCTCTCTCTAGCTCCACCCCTGGGAGAAAATCTGTGCCCCAATAGTGAGTCCCTGGCCTGGTTTTTGTAACTTATGCTGGACAATTTTAAAGACGCAGAATAAGTTGAATGAAAAATCAAAGAAGAGGTAAGAGAAAAAAAAAAAAAACGAGAAACACTAGGCCAGAGAGAGAAATTGACCATCATAGTAAATTCAACAACATATTCAGATGCTAGGCATCAGCAAAAATTTACCAGCCTTACTAGGAAATGGGAAGAGATGGCCCAGTCAAAGGAACAAACAAAATATCCTGATGAGATAGAAGATTTAAGAAAACTAATCAATGATAATCACACAAACCTCCTAAATCAATTCAAAGAGTCAAAGGAAAATTGACCAAAGAGATAAAGGATATCAAGAAGGCACTGGGTGAGCATAAAGAACAATTTGAAAGCCTGCAAAGAAATGTAACAGAGCTTATGGGAGTTAAAGACACAATGGAGAAATGGATGTGACTCATGTGATTGGGCGCCCATCTACCATATGGGAGGTCCAGGGTTCAATTCCTGGGACATCCTGGTGAAAGGTAAGCTGGCCTGAGCGGAGAGATGGCCCACATGGAGTAGGTGGCCCGTGCAGGAATGTTGGCCTCTGCAGGAGTGCTGGCCCGCACAGGAGTGCTAGCCTGCGCAGAGAGCTGGCGCAGCAAGATGATGCAACAAAAAGACACAGAGGAGAGACAATGAGAGACGCAGCAGACCAGGAAGCTGAGGTGGCACAAGAGATTGAGCGCCTCTCTCCCACTCTGGAGGGTCCCAGGATCGGTTCCCGGTACTGGGTAAAGAGAAGACAAGCAGACACAGAAGAACACAGAGAGCAGACAGCGCACAAACAACGAGGGGTGGGGGCGGGAGAAATAAATAAATAAATCTTTTTTTTTTTTTTAAGACAAAATGGATGAGATTAAAAATATGTTAGAGAAAACAACCAGCGGGATGGCAGAAGAATAAAGAGCTCTTAGAGTGAGCTCATGCTGGAGGACAGTGAGTAATCACCCAGAGCTATCTAAAGCACCAGTTTGGGGTTCCAGGAGACCAGAAGAGCATCCTGCAACGTCCTTGAAAGAATGGAAGGAAGAGACTGCCCATCTGCAGAGAAGATTCATAAGTAGAGCACTCCACGCCACGGAGGCCAGTACCCATCCTCCACTGGAGACACAAGCCACCTCGGAAGCTATTCCATGGCTGGAATTGGAAGCTCTGCTTCCCAAAAACGGGAGAAAGAGACGGTTGGGCACCAACTTTCAGCTACTGATTAGTAAATTCGGTGCGTTAAAGTATAATCCTAAGAACAACTAAAGTTTTAACCTGTCCAAGACAGAAAGAGGCCTCGAGCCACCATTTTCACTCTGCCCCTGGCACAAGGGAAAGCGGGGCGGACTGAAGATCACAGTGCTGGTAGGGACTGGCTTTTTTCCATCCAGGTCAGATTGCAGCTCTAGCATAAGCCCCAGCCTTGCCCCTGGCAGGTAGGAAGCTGGAGGGACCTGCGCCAGCCTCTCCGGGAAAATGCTGGCCATGCTGTGGAGGCTGGTGATCATCCTACTCTGGTGGCGCAAGCTGCCTCAGGAGCTATTCTGTGGCTGGGAATTGGAAGCCCCACTTCCCAAAAGTAGAGGAGGAAGAGACGGTTGGCCACCAATGTCAGCTACTGATTAGGAAATTCAGCTGGCTAAAGTATAACCCTAAGAATAGCTAAAGTTTGAACCTGTCCAAGTCAGAAAGAGGCTGGTACCCACTATTGTGACTCCACCCCCGGCATGAGGGGAAGCCGGGGTGACTGAAAACCACAGTGACTGTAGGGACTGGCTTCTTTCACCCATATCGGCCTGCAGCCCTAGCCTAGGCTTCAGCCCCACCTCTACCAGGGAGGAAGCTAGTGAGTAACTGCAGGTACATTCGGCAGACAGACTGAATAGTAGGAAGTCTACCGGAGGAACTATGGTCATTTTGGACCCGCACAGCTTAGACTGCTGCCCACACCTGCAGCTGCATCCCCGCTGCAGTCTCTCTGGGCAACTACAGTCTAAGCCTGCACGACTTGGATTATTACACACGGCTGTGGCTCTGTCCCTACCGCTGGAAAAGGAGAAATCTGGGAGAAACTTCATTGGTTCTTGTGGCAATGAAGACAGTTTGAGCCTCCACAGCTTACAGCAACGACTACATCCTTGGCTCCTACTACACAACTAGCAAGGGAGAAAGGGCAAGAAAGCCCTAAACGAAAGAGAGAAACTGCACCCAGAATAAATACTGTAGTAAGCCAGATGCCAAGACACCAACAAATCATTACAACCCACAGCAAGAAACAGGACGATATGGCCCAGTTAAAGGAACAATATAAGCCTCCAGATGACATAAAGGAGTTGAGACAACTAATCATAGATAGCCCTTAATGCTTACATTAAAAAAGAAGAAAGAGCAAAAATTGAAGATCTGTCTGCACACTTGGGGGAACTAGAAAAGGGAGAGCAAACTAATCTCAAACCACACTGAAGGAAAGGAATAGTAAAGATCAGAGCAGAAATAAATGAACTCTAGAACAAAAAAGCAATAGAGGGAATCAGCAAAGCCAAAAGTTTGTTCTTTGAAAAGATCAACAAAATCAACAAACCCTTAACTAGACTGATTTAAAAAAAAGAGGAGAAGATGCAAATAAATAAAATCGGGATTGAGAGGGGTGATGTTACCACTGGCCCTGGAGAAATAAGAGAGATCATAAGAGTGTACTATGAACAACTGTATATCACAAAACTAGATAATGTAGATGAGATGGAAAAATTTCTAGAAATACATGAACAATTACACTGATCCTAGGAGAAATAGAAGACCTCAACAAACAAATCTTAATTTAAGAGATTGAAACATTCATCAAAAACCTCCCAACGATGAAAAGCCCAGGACCAGATGGCTTCACAGGTGAATTCTACCAGTCATTCAAAGGCTATCAAATACCGGTCTTGCTTAAGCTCTTCCAAAATACTGAACAGGAAAGAATGCTACCAAACTCATTCTGTGAAGCCAACATCACACTAATACCAAAACCACATAAAGATACTATGGAAAAAGAAAATTACAGACCAATATCTCTAATGAATATAGATGGAAAATCCTCAACCAAATAGTTTCATACCGAATCCTAAAGCACATTCAAAAAATTATATACCGTGACCAAGTGAGTTTTATCCCAGCTATGCAAGTGTGGTTCCACACAAGATAATCAATTAGTGTAATAAACCACATTAATAAATAGAATAAGAAAAATCACATGGTCCTCTCAGTTGATGCAGAAAAGGCGCTTGATAAAATACAGCATACTTTCTTGATAAAAACACTCCAAAAATAGGAATAGAAGGAAGCTTTCTCAGTATGGTAAAGTGCATATATGAAAAAGCTACAGCTAGCATTGTACTAAATGGTGAAAGACTGAATGTCTTTATCTGGAACAAGACAAGGATGCCCACTATCTCCACTGTCATTCAGTATTGTGCTAGAGTTTCTAGCTAGAGTAATTAGGCTAGATTAAGAAAGAAAAGGCACTCAGATAAGAAAGGAAAAAGTAAAACTTTCACTATTTGCTGATGATATGACCCTAAATCTAGAAAATCCTGAAAAATCCACAATAAAACTACTAGAACTAATAGATGAGTTCAGAAAAGTGTTGGGATATGCAAAAATCAGTAGTGTTTTTATACACTACTGATGAACACTCTGAGCAGAAAATCAGAAAAAAAATCCCATTTATGATAGTGTCTAAAAGAATCAACCATTTAGGAATAAACTTAACCATGGACATGAAGGACTTGTATCCAGAAAACTACAAAACATTGCTAAAAGAAATCAAAGAAGACTTAAATAAATGGAAGGACCTTCCCTATTCATGGACTGGATGACTAAATATCGTTAAGGTGTCAATTTTACTGAAACTGATTTACTGGTTGAATGCAATCCCAATCAAATTCCAGGGTAACGGGTGTAGCTCAGTGGTTGAGCATCTGCTTCCCATATATGAGGTGTTGGGTTCAATCCCTGGTACCTCCTTAATTAAAAACAACAACAACAAAAAAAACCAAAATTCCAACAGCCTTTTTGCAGAAATGGAAAAGTCAATTATCAAATTTATTTGGAAGCATAAGGAGCCCCGAATAGCCAAAACTGTCTTAGAAAAGAAGAATAGAATAGATGGAACATAGGGCATTTTTAGGGCATTAGAATTTTTCTTCATGATCTTGCAATATCAGATACAGGCCACTTTAAATTTCCTCAAAACCTATAAAAGTCTATGGTCCAAAATGTAAGCCATAATGTAAACCATTAACCATGGTTAGTAGCGTCAGTATTTGTACATCGATTGTAACAAATGTACCATCTGTATGTAAAATGTTATTAATAGGAAGGGTGGAAAAGGGGGAGGGCTTTGATATATGGGAATCCCCTATATTTTCTGTGTGACTTTTCTGTAACCTAAAGCTTCCTTTTAGATAAAATGAAAAAAAAAAAAAAGACAGTGGGGGAATCTATGGAAGAAAATGTCACCATA
>JAQZBX010045609.1:0-20998 GCA_029593785.1 Cabassous unicinctus | reverse complement strand
TACACTGAAGGCAGTCTTGAGAGGGAAATTTATAGCCCTAAATGCCTATATTAAAAAACAAGAAAGAGCTAAACTCCAAGACTTAACTGAACAATTAGAGAAACTAGAAAAAGAACAGCAAACCAATCCTAGCAAGCAGAAGGAAAGAAATAATAAAGATTAGAGCAGAAATAAATGAAAATGAGAACAAAAAACCAGAGAAAATCAACAAAACCAAAAGCTAGTTCTTTGAGAAGACAATAAAATTCACAAATCCCTAGCTAGATTAACAAAGAAAAAAAGAAGATGCATATAAATACAATCAAAAACGAAAGGGGAGAAGTTACAAATGACCCCACAGAAATAAAAAGAATCATAAGAGGATTTTATGAGAAACTATATGCCAACAAACTGGACAACCTAGACGAAATGGAAAAATTCCTAGAAACAACCAACCAACCTACACTGATGCTACAAGAAATATAAGAATTCAACAAACCAATCACATTTAAGGAGATTGAATCCATCATCAAAAATCTCCCATCAAAGAAAAGTCCAGGACCAGATGGCTTCACAGGTGAACTATACCAAGCATTTCGAAAAGAATTAACACCAATCCTGTTTAAACTCTTCCAAAAGTTGAAGAGAAGGGAAAATTACATATTTTATGAAGCCAACATCACCCTAATATCAAAGCCAGATAAAGACACTACAAGAAAAGAAAATTACAGACCCATCTCTCTAATGAACATAGATGCAAAAATTCTCAACAAAATATTTGCAAATCAAATCCAACAGCATATCAAAAGACTTATACATCATGACCAAGTGGGATTTATTCCTGGTATGCAAGGTTGGTTCAACATAAGAAAATCAATCAATGTAAAACAACACATTAACAAATTGAAGGAAAAAAAACTACATGATCATCTCTATAGATGCAGAAAAAGCATTTGATAAAATACAGCACCCTTTCCTGATAAAAACACTGCAAAAGATAGGAATAGAAGGAAAGTTCCTCAATATGATAAAAGGCATATAAGAAAAACCCACAGCCAACATCATACTCAATGGGGAAAGGTTGAAAGCTTTCCTTCTAAGATCGGGAACAAAACAAGGATGCCCACTGTCACCATTGTTATTCAATATTGTACTAGAAGTTATTGCTAGGGCAATTAGACAAGAAAAAAAAAAATTAAAGGCATCCAAAAAGAAAAAGAGGAAGTAAAACTCTGTTTGCGGATGACATGATCCTGTACTTAGAAAATCCTGAAGTATCCATGACAAAGCTACTCGAGCTAATAAATGAGTTCAGCAAAGTGGCAGGATACAAGATCAACACGCAAAAAATCAGTAATGTTTTTGTACACTAGTAATGAACAATCTGAGAAGGAAATCAGGGGGAAAATTCCATTTTCAATAACAACAAAAAGACTCAAATACCTAGGAGCTAATTTAAACAAACACGTTCAGGACCTATACGCAGAAAACTACCAAACAATGCTAAAAGAAATTTAAAAAGACCTAAACAAATGGAAAGACATTCCGTGTTCATGGATTGGAAGACTAAGTATCGTGAAGATGTCAATCTTACCCAAACTGATTTATAGATTCAATGCAATACCAATCAAAATCCCAACAGCTTACTTTACAGAATTAGAGAAGGCAATACCAAATTCATGTGGAAGGGTAAGTGCACCCGAATAGCCAAAAGCACTCTAAAAAAGAAGAGCGACGTGGGAGGAATTTCACTGCCTGATCTTGAAACAAATTACAAAGCTACAGTGGTCAAAACAGCATGGTACTGGCATAAAGACAGGCACATTGATCAATGGAATAGAATTGAGAACCCAGAAATAAACCCTCATCTACACAGTTAACTGGTTTTTTGGGATATATATATATACACACATACATACATATATGTATGTTTTTTTTAAAGATGCTTAGATTACATAAATGTTACACAAAAATTACAAGGATTCCCATGTTCCCCAACTCCCACACCTCCCATAACATCCCACAAAAACATCTTTCATTAGTGTGGCACATCACCTGCAATGGATATACACATCCTGGGGCTTTGCATTAAGCATGGACATAGTTCACATTGTAGACCACACTCTCCCACACAGTTCTGCATGTTATATGCTGATGTAAAATGGCCTGTATCTGTCGTTGTAATGTCACTCAGGATAATTCCCAAGTGCCGAAAAAGCCCCTGTATTACAACTGCTTTTCCCTTCCCTGCCCCAAGTGTCCAGTGGCCACTGGCTCCACCTCACCGTTGTAATTTCTTCCATTACTTGAATCACAATATGTCTACAACAGAATTCCAGTGAGTCCACACTAGTCTATAGCTCTTCCCCCAATCCTGAGGAGTTTGGGATGCTGATGTCCACTCTACCTCCAAGTGAGAGGGGGCTTATATCAACTGATTTTTGACAAACCTATCAAGCCCACGCTAATGGGAAAAAACAGTCTCTTCAACAAATGGTGTCGGGAGAACTGGATATCTATAACCAAAACAATGAAAGAGGACCCCTATCTCACCCCCTATACAAGAATCATCTCAAAATTGATCAAAGATCTAAATATAAAAGCCAGGACCATAAAACTACTAGAAGAAAATGTAGGGAAACATCTTCAAGACCTTGCAGTAGTTGGTGGTTTCTTGGACCTTACACCCAAAGCATGTGCAACAAGAGAAAAAATAGATAAATGGGCACTCCTCAAAATGAAACACTTTTGTACCTCACAGGACTTTGTCAAATGGGTGAAAAGGCAGCCAACTCAACGGGAAAAAATATTTGGAAATCATATGTCTGATATCCAGGATATATAAAGAAATGTTACAACTTAACAGTAAAAAGACAAAGGACCCAATTAAAAAATGGGCAAAAGACTTGAGTAGACATTTGTCCAAAGAAGAAATACAAATGGCAAAAAAACACATGAAGAAATGTTCAATGTCACTCAGGATTAGAGAAATGCAAATCAAAACTACAATGAGATATCATTTCACACCTATCAGAATGGCCACTATTAAAAAGACAGAGAACTACACATGTTGGAGAGGATGTGGAGAGATAGGAACACTTCTTCACTGTTGGTGGGAATGTAGAATGGTACAGCCATGGTGGAGGACTGTTTGGCAGTTCCTAAAGAAGCTGAACATAACTTATCATATGACCTGGCAATACCACTACTGGGTATATACCCAGAAGAACTGAGAGCAGTGACACGAACAGACATTTGCACACCAATGTACATAGCAACATTATTTACGATTGCCAAAAGTTAGAAACAATCCAGGTGTCCATCAACAGACGAATGGATAAACAAACTGTGGTCTATTCACACAATGAAATATTATGCAGCTATAAGCAGAAATGAAGTCGTAAAGCATATGACAACATGGATGAACCTGGAGGACATTATGTTGAGCGAAGCAAGGCAGATACAAAAGGACAAATACTGTATGACTGCATTACTATGAACCAAATATATTGTGTAACATATTGATTTAAAAAAATTTTATATGTATCCAGTACAATTGAGAAATGTAAATATTTATTCATCTGTGTTTACTTATTAGTTTTTAATTGTTTATATTTTCAATTATTAAATGTACAAAATAAAGTAAAAAAAAGATTCATGTAGTATATAGACATTCTATATAAATAATGCTACAAGTATACTGCCTATAATTTGTACCTGTAACCTTATATGACATTTCTCTGTAACGGGTCAAATCTTCTCCATTAACTAATACCAGCTGTGGACATTTTTCTTTTGCATCTCTGACATTCATAAGTTTCTTAACGCCAAGTTTCCTGGCTTCATAGTTGCAGGTAACTACCAAATATTTCTGCTGAACACCTATAAAAAATAATTGTTTCATGAGAAAACTGAGCAGGATTGAAGAAACATCTTAAAATACAATGTACTACGTTTCATATTATTATTGTTGTAATGCAACCTGTTCTCTCTTATTTATGGGTTATTAGACACCAATATATTACTTTCCATACTCCATTTTTAATTTTTGCTTATTTTGTCTACTTGGGAAAGGAGAAAGGTTATTTAACAACAAAACACTAAATAGTAGGAATTACATGTTATAAGATGGACCAATTATTTCCTATCCCAGAGGCAACCTGTGTATATTTCTTCAGCTAAAAAATTACCATAAATCTATATATTCTATGGAGTCTTTGGTACTAAGTAAATCAAATCCTTCTAACATTTTTTTTCAGACAATACAAATCCAGACTTATTTTTATGGCTATATACAACAGTAGATGTTTTACCAAAAAAAAAAAAAAAAAAAAAAAAGATGAAAACAGAGTACAATTAATTACTGGTTTTTAGTCTTCTGAGTAACTTGCCAGTGGATATAAAGCAATGTTCTATTACAAGTGTCATCCAACAGCAATTTTTAGCATTCTTTCCCTTACAAATCTCCTAATTACTGAACTTGTTCTTCATAGCAATTTGCAGAAAAGAATTGTGAGGAGGCATTATAAGCCTGTATGATCACCTACAAACTAAAAATTTCAGGATATTGGTCTATAAACCTTAAGAATTACTTCCAAAATTTTTGTCTTTGTTAATGCAGTTAATAAATCAGTTTATAATAAATATAAACATTAATAGCTATTACTGTCATTATACAATGAAAATATCAATATCCAGAATTACCTAAAGGTTTGCCCTTTAGTTCTGGATTTGAGATCATTTCTACTTGTGCATAAAAGCAATCCAGATCCACGTGTACTATGACTCTGGATGAGGAACTTCCTGTTGACACCACTTGATCACCAACTGATGCACAATATGCAAAGAAATAAAAAAAAAAAAAAAAAAAAAACTTTCAGGCTGCTTATCATTGCTGAGCAAGCTGATAGTTCCAGAAAGCATTGCAACTGACATGTGAGAAAGGAGAAGGCAGAATAGTTTTAAAAGTTCATTCTTCAGATTTATTATGTGTCAGAGCATCTAAAAATTACAAAGCCATGATAGATACTCCAACTTTGGTAGGATCTTCAGTAGTATTTCTTTGTGCACTGCATTTTTCTCAGGATAATCGTAAATTGGATGGGAAAAAAAATCTTGTTCCTAATGGATGATGCAAACACTATCACTTGGAAATTTACAGTAACATTTAAAGTAAATTGCTATTGGGAAGCGGGTGTGGCTCAGTGGATAGAGCCCCCGTTTACCATATGGGAGGCCCGGGTTCGCATCCCGAGGCCTCCTCCTTGTGAGGGCACGCCGGCCTGAGCGGTGCGGTAGGCTGATGCAGCAACCTCACGGCAGGAAGCGGGTGTGGCGCAATGGATAGAGCACCCCTTTACCATATGAGAGGCCCCGGGCTCGCTTCCCGAGGCCGGCTCACGTGGTGACGTGAGCTGATGCGGCAAGACCTCACGGCAAGGGGGAGATAAGCAGACACAGAGAAGACACGCAGCGAATGGACACAGCAGCACAAGCAGCAAGGGGGGGATAAATAAATAAAATAAATAAATCTTAAAAAATAAAATAAAGTAAATTGCTAGAAGCAGAAAAGTTTCAACCGACTTAATTATTCTAGATGGCATGTCTTTCAATTTAAAAAGATCTGAAATGTGAAATGGTAGAACACAGAATCTATGGGTTTCAGTGGACTACATTTAGCTCCCATATGACAGAATTTATCTGGCTCAATGCTGAATCCCCTGTGTGTAAAACAGTGCCTAGCAGAGACTACCAATAAATACTCACTAAAATGAATGAATGAATAAATATTTCAATTTTAGAGAGTAGCTTGTCATTGGGTGGGGGCAGGGAATAAGACAGAGAGGATCTTCTTGTTCTTAATGCCAGCTAAAACAAGGTAGGCTAAATGCAATGTGGTGTTCTGGTTTGGTTCCTGGAACAGAAAAAGAACATTAGAGGAAAACTGCTGAAATCTGAATAAAGTCTATAGTTTACTAAATAGTATTATAGCAATGTTAATTTCTTAGTTTGACAAATGAACCATGGTGGTGTAAGGTATTAAAATTATTCCAAAATAAAAATTTTAAAAAACAAAATAAAGGCAGCGAACGCAGTACTTTTCTCTCCAGGCCCTGGGGTTGTAAGTAAGTCACGCGGAGGTACCTCCTCCTCGGTCCCAATCCCGGCTTGCCGCCCTGACTTGCGACCAAATCCCAATCTCTACAAGGTTCTCAATTCCAACCTTGAACCCCACCGGGTGTCTTCAGTTTTCGTCCGGCTGGTTGAGTAAAAGACTGTTTTCCTCCCCATGGGGATGGAGGGTAAGGTACGTGTACCCTCGACTAACAGGCTGACGCACCCCGCCCAACTCCTACTAGGCGAAGCCATCCCTCCCAGCAGCGAAACACAAGGAAGCGAAGGGCAGCCCTCTCATATCGACTCGGTCTGGGCACCACGGGAAGGTGACCACGGGAAGACGAAGGGCGCCGAGTGGGGGCAGGGACGGCCGCGCCCCAACGGCCACAGCTCCGAGCGCCCGCCCGCCGGGGCCTTCCCATTTACATCGAGGGGGGCCGCTGGGCTCCTCAGGCCCCCGCGCACCCAGCGAGCCGACAGTCGCCCCGGCGTCCATGCCCCGGGCCGCGTCCGGGCCCCGGGCCGCGTCCTCTTCCTCGTCTCGGTTGCCTTCCACCTCCAGCTCCACCCCCAGATTCTCCATCCCGCTGCGACCAGCCGCAGCGCAGCTTCCGGTTGCTTCAGTCCGGTCTCCATGGAAACCCCGGGCCGACCATACGGCAGACGCCCTGCCCCTTGCGCCTGCGCGGTCACAGCCGACAGGCCGATTGCCTAGAGGGATGTGCGGGCAGGAGAGTCGCCCGGGCCCACGTGCTAGAGTCCTTCCCGCCGACTTGAGGCCGGCAGTCAGGGATTAAAATTCGAAACCAAGTATTTTTAACTTGAGGTCTTCGGAATTATGCCCAAACCACAAATTTAAACTTTTTATAAGTGCTCTGAGACCAGCTGGTTCTCCCTAAAAACGGTTAACAAAATTGCTATCTTAGGTACTGAAGATAACTCTTCAGTTTATTGGCGGGGTCGGGGAGAGGATGTAAATTACAGTATCAGCAAAGTAGTCATGTGGAATAATATAATTAACAAGTATGTTAAAGTTAGTCGCGTTTTGTTTCTTGTTGTTTGTTAAACAGACTGTGACAAATTGGGCCTCTGAACTTTTAATCATCAAAACTGAATAGGATTGTGATATTTGGTGTCAGATAAACTCTCCAAGCCAGACCCTTCCACTTGGTAGCTGTGTGGCTTTGGGCAAGTTCTATAACTGCTCTGAGTCTCACTTTCTCTATTAAAAAAAAAAAGTCTTGAGATTAAATGAATAGAAGAAAACATTTACTATTACCGTGTATATGAAACACCGTCCCGCACAGAGAAGGTGCTCAATAAATGTTCTCTTTGCCATCTGTTAGGAAGAATGTGTGTGCGCGCATGTGTATTTCAGCTATAGAAGAAGTTGGGAAACTCACTCTGTCCCTGACTGTATAGATTTAGTGCAAACACACACACATGCATATTTTTAAACAATTCTACTTCTTATCCTATAGGATGTGAAAATTTTGAGAAATTCTTAAGAAATTCTTTTATAGATGCATGTTGGTGCATCTATAAAAAGTAAGATCTATCAGGCAGAGCTGGGCTCAGTGGTTTAGAGGGCAAGTCTTCCTCTTTAGGTATTTTATCCTTAGACCTCTAGAAGTCTCTAGTCTAGGATCTGGACTAGGTTTAGAGCTATGCTGCTTTCTTTGCAGATGCTATTTGATGTCTAGAGAAAGCTTTTCAATCAAGTGCCGCTTGAGCCATTAATTGCCTCTTGAGCCACCAGTCAAGGGTCCAATTACTTGTAGACAACACGGTTTTATTTCTTTTTTAATTCTTCCAGATTGGAAATGATGCAAAACTCAAAAGTACAGTAGCAGATGAAAACAGCCCCTTCAGAAGGGTCCCGCACTTAGGCTTAACAGCCTGAGTTAAAGTGAACCAACATTGAAAAGGAATGCATGTAATTAAGCCCTTTATTTAGTTGCTTTTATTTCTCTGTCATTGTCAAATTTGAAGTGTCCCTTTTAGTTTAGAAAAGATAGACAAGGGGAACCTTAAAAACCCTCGTGGAGCAAGCAGGGCCAGCCTTATAAGTGTACAATCAGTGTAGTTGCACTGGCCCCACAATTATAAGGGTCCTGTACTTCATTTATTCATCTGCTGCTGCCATTTTGAAATTCTTAATAATTTTTGAACAAGGGACCATGCATTTTTATTTCATACTGGGCTTTGCAAATGCTTTAGCTGGCCCTGGGGCCAAGGAAGTGAAGGAGCATAGAAAATGGCATTTATAAAACACCTGTATGTCAGGCATAAGTGTAAGGGCTAGAAACAGGTTATCTCATTCAATACCATCCACTTAGAAGGTAGGTATCATTGTTCCCATTTTACCAAAGATGAAATAGGCTAGGAGAGACTGAGGTTCTGTTTCAAGCTTCATGAATCTAGTAAGTGGCAAATGTGATTTTCAGGGTTTTTCCATTGGGAAGAATTCGTTAATAGTGTTCCTTCTGTAGAGGAAATCATCTCTCTCATTTCTGTCAGTGCTTCAAACACCAGACAAGTTGGAGTGGGGAGAAAAAACATCTCTCAAATATATTAGGAGGCATAAAAATGGAATTTATGTGAGGTAACATGTTGCTTTGTTGTGAAGTTTTTTGGAGGGCAGGAGGATATATTTTTTAATTTTATAAAACCTCCTTCTAGTTTTAATTAGTAGGCTCTAATTTAGGATAATTTCAGGAAATAAATATTTTGAGCTTGGATCATAATTTTATAAGTGCCAAATGAGAAAAACATTGCAAAGCAGATTAACATTTAATTAAATAAAATTATAGTCCAAACAATATTCAATGGGGAGCACTGAGTAACAGAGCATGGTTAGTGGCTAAAGAAACTGCAGGCATTCTAGAGCTTCAGATGTCCAGACATTATAAACTTATGTACATTACAATTGATAAGCATGAACACCTGTGTCAGCAAAGGGTGGGGAAACAGGTACTGGCACCTGCTTATGTCCTTCTGGCCAAACTGGCCACATGTTAATTCAGAGGCAGAACTCTAGCCAGTGTTCAAGGGCTTCAAAATTAAAAGTGTGAGGGCATTTGTTAGTGTCAGTGTTTTACGTTGGTGGCTAGGTAGAAAAGTGTTGATGACAGGGCTCAGGGAAACAATTTGAATTGGCAAAGGTACAAAGGGCTTGGTTTTGTAAG
Organism: Cabassous unicinctus; assembly: GCA_029593785.1. NCBI lineage: Eukaryota > Metazoa > Chordata > Mammalia > Cingulata > Chlamyphoridae > Cabassous > Cabassous unicinctus. The sequence continues at coordinate 11,714 of JAQZBX010045609.1, read as the reverse complement.
GTCTTCCTTCAACTCAGTGCAGTGGATGGGGAAGATTTTGTTCCCCAGGAGATATTTGGCAATGTCTGGAAATATTTTCGGTTGTTACAACTTGGGGCTAGAGCTCTGTGCTACTGGGCTCTTGTAGGTAGAGGCCAGGGATATTGTTGAACATCCTACAGGGCACATGGTGGCCCCTCACAAAAAAGAATTATTCAGCCTAAAATAGCCATAGGGTCTACAAGCAGAAATGTTTACATCATCCTACTCCCAACTACCCTTTCTCAACTTAGATTCTCCAGTTGTACTGAAGAATTGCTCTTTAGACATGTGCTTTTAATTATGAATAGGACATTCGTAGAGAAAGAATGATATAAGAAGAGGCAAGAATTATCTAGTTGCTTTTCTCTGTGGGAATTTACATGCTGAGGCTATAAAGCAAATGAAATATATTTGTTAGAAAAGAGATTTAGGAAAAATATCAGCATTTTTGTGGAGCTCATGTGTTACCCCTAGGGCGAAAGGCTAATGAGTCAGACATAATTCACAAGGCTAAGAAGCTAAAACCAGGAAACACAGAAAGGCTTCTGGTGGTTGAAATCAAACTATAATTATGGTATGCTGCTATACAATGTACATGTTAAATGGTACTCAATAACTTTCATCCAAGGATTTCAAACTGCATAAAAACGTCAACTGTTGTGAACAAACCTGCTTTCCTCTCTCTCTCTCTCTCTCTCTCTCTCTCTCTCTCTCTCTCTCTCTTTCTCTTTCTCTCCACATTATAGCTGCAGTTTCAAGCTTTCTCTGTATAACCTGAAAGTATTTGCTGCATACCATGGGATCAGGGCTAAGCAGAGATGTAAGAGGCTAGACTTTTTCAACAGTCAGCTTCCCCTTGCTTTGACCTTCATTTTGGTTCTATAGACGGCAGGCGAAAAACCTGCAGTCATTTTGTTAATGACCTTTTAACTGTTGCTTCTCTGCGCGTGCTCAATGGAACTTGCCTCCTCATTTTGGATAGAGGGAAGTGGGGATCAGTGTGATCAAAATACCACAAGTCAGTTGGTCCCAGTTTATAAATAAAGTTTGCAAGCTTCAATCATTGACAGAAAGAGGATTATTTGACATCATATAAAAAGTACAAGCTGATTGACGTAATCAGGTAAATTGTGTTAAATTTATAGACACAACTTTGATGTAACAATTTAAAAAAGGAACCTCTTTTTTCTGATTACAAAAGTAATTCATGATTATTATGGAGAATTTGGAAAACATAGAAAGGAATAAAGAAGAAAATGGAAATAGTCCATAATAATCCATAATCTCAGCGCCCAGAGAGAACCATTTGTTAACAGTTTTCATATAGCACAACTTAAAAGGAATTTTTTTATTTCACAAATAAACTTGTCTCTATTTCTTTACCAAACCACTAAAATCATTGTGAGATGCAGTGCCTGAATAAATAACATAGAAAAACCTTTATACACTTGTTCTTTTTTTTTTTAAACTTTATTTCAACTTCAAAAAACAAAACTACAGACAAAAGGCAGCTCAACAAATCAGGGAAGCATTACTCAAAAACAAAACAAAAACAAAAAACAAAAACAAAACCCTATCTGGACACATTTATCCTATCTAATCCTAAAAACAAACTCAGTTGTTTCTCCAGTGTTCCAAAAGATGAACAAATGAGCACAGATTGGTCAAACGACATGACCTAGGTCTCCTTGTTAATGAAGAAAATGAAAAAAAAAAAAAGCTTGATCATATTCACATTGCATAAAATTAAATCTCATATACTTTTTTTACCCTTAGCATTGATATAGTACCTTCTTTGCCTTTGCTACAAAAATATTACAGTATTACTGTTAACTACAGTCTATAAGTTACATTAGTTGTATTTTCCCATGTATCACCATATTCTTAACACATTATAAGAGAGCTACATTCTTGTGTTTGAATTAACCACAATAGCCACCTACCACCAAAATTACTGTATTATATAGTCTCTAGATTATCCTCTAGCTGTCCTTCTATTAACATTAACCTCCCTAGACCCCCCCTTTCATCCATAATCACATCTATAAATCAGCAGTGTTAGTTATACTCATTTTAATGTGTTACCATCAACTCTATCCATTTCCACACACTTAAAATCATCCTTATTAAACATTCTGCATACATTAATCCTAAAAGCACTGCATGTGCATCTGCTTAAAAAATTTATTTCTTCTTATCCATTGTTTAAGAAATTCTAATAAGACAAAAGGTATATAGTATAAAGTGAAAATCGCCCATAATCCCCTCTCTAGTCTGAGTTGACCACTGTTAAAAGAATTTGATATATTTCCTTAGACTTTTTCTTATACTACTAAAATTAGGGTAGACATAAAGAAAATCATTTCTAATTCACAGAAGTGGGATCACACTGTAGTGTATTAAGCTTTTACACTTAGTCTCTCCTGAACATCATTTCTTTTCAGCACACAAGAATCTACTGCATTCTTTTCAATGGATGCACTGTTTTACCAGATCCACATTGAGGGACATTTATTTCTGATCCTCGGCTTTTACAAATAATGCTGCAATGAGCATCCTTGTACATATGTCTTTGGGAATTTGATTCCACCCTTCTCTAGGACAACTCCAACCTCCTAAACTTCTGTAAGAATGTTATCATTCTAAATTAATAAAAGCCATATGTAAGCATGCTGTGATACATGAGGCCCGTCAGGTCTACCTCCAACATTCTTCAAATCCCTCCCTTTCTCTGCATCTGTGCTGACACCCTCCCCACGCAAGTCACAGCTACCCTCATCTCTGGCTCAGCCTCCTGCAGGGGCCTCTTAACTTCTCCCTCCTGCTATCCTTGCCCCTTTATGGTCTATGGCCCCAGAGCAGCCAGAGTGATCTTTTAGTAATGGAACATATGGTTTCATTGCCCTGCTACGGATCCTTCAAATTCTTCCTGCTGCCTTTAAAATGAAACTCAGAAAAACTCCTTCCTCACTGTGGTTTTCAGGGTCCTGCCACGGCAGGCTTTGCTGCTCTTCCCTATGTCTTTTCATAGCATTTTATCATCTTCCCCTGCACGTGGGCCACACCAGCCCTCTTTCCGTTCTAGGGACAATTTCCTGTCTCCAGGCCATTCTATACTTTGGAAAAGTTTTCACAGAGCTTCTTTCTCCTGTTCTCCATTAAGATGCCAGCACCTCAGAATGACCTTCCCAAACTACCCTCTCTCAGATGTCCCTGGTATACCACAGTTACTTGTCACACCAAGTATCATTTATAACACTTATCCCATTCTGTAATCATCTTGTTTATGCATTGTGTCCTTTTTTTTTTAACACACTCTGTCTCCTACTAGGATGTAAATTTATTAAGGAAGGGACACTGTATGCCTTGAACTACATTGGTATCCACCAAAAATATTAGTGGAATGAATGAATAGCATTATTTCAACATCAGTGAAAGAGTTGAATAACTTAATAATGTTAGACTTCTAAAGTCCTCTATATAAAAATCTTCCTTACAAAATAATTCCAAATAATATATGTAGATATATATATATGTATATATGTAGTCACCAGCCAAGAACAAGAGGGATTTGTTCTTTTTGTTATCACACAGGGAGTTAAATTCATCGGGGTAATATCATCTGTTACATTCACTTACTTAATGACAAACTACTAAATAATCCACTGGTTTTGGATTTACACAGAATTATCTGAGAAATCAATACCTACTTAAGACATTTTAAAAAAATCATTGACAATATACTTTTTTTTCTGGCCATATGATTTTTTTAATATACTTTTTAATTTTTTTAAAAAAGAAACTTAGATTACATAAATGTTACATAGAAAATATAAGGGATTACTATGTGCCCCGCTCCCTAGCCCTCCCACATTTTCCCACATCAACAACATCCTTCATTAGTGTGGTACATTTGCCACAATTGATGAACACATCTTGGAGCATTGCCACTAAGCGTGGGTTATAGTTTACATTGTAGTATACACTCTCCCTCACACATTTTTGTAAATTATTACAAGATATACAATGGCCTCTATCTGTCATTGCAATGTCATTCAGGACAATTCCAATGTCCCAAAAATGCTCCCATATTACACCTATTTTTTCCTCTTCTTCCCCTCAGAATCTCCAGTGGCCACTGCCTCCACATCAATGATAAGAGTTCTTTCATTGCTAGGATCACAATAAGTCTACAGTAGAATAACAGTAAGTCTACTCTAGTCCATCGTTCATTCCCCAGTCCTGAGGATTCTGGGATGGTAATGCCCACTCGACCTCTAATTGAGAGGGGCTTAGATCCCATGGGGCAGATGGATGGGACTATCTTGCTTGCAGTTGCAGACTCTCTCTGTTCCTTGAGATGGTCATTGTCAGTCATCATCTCTTGTTAGTTGTCCTGGGTGAGTCCAATGAACTGGATAGTAGGTGTTGCAAATGTTGAGATTCAGGGCCCAACTGGTACATGGACAGCCCAAAGATTTAAATCTCTTGGACAATATACTTTCAAGGAGTCACAGCTCGTGGTCATAAAAGTAAAAAAAAGACTGTGGAACTTTCACAGATTGGAGGAGACTAAGGAGATGGAACAAATAAATGAAAGGTGGGAAACTGGATGGGCTCCTGGGACAGAAAAAGGACATTTGGGAAAACACTGGTGAAATGGAATAAAGTCTGAGGTTTAGTTAATAGTTTTGTACCAATGTTAATTTTGATAATTAAATTATGGATATGTAAGTTAACATTAGGGGAAACTGGATAAAGGGTAGAAAAAAACTTTCTGAACTATTTTTGTAACTTTTTTTTTTTACAACTTCCACAAGTCTAAAATTATTTCAAAATAAAAAGATTTTTAAAAATTGCATTGGAAAATTATTCAGGAAATCTTACTTCAGAAAAAGACATAATATTTCTCAAGAGTTCCAAGAGAGTCAGTTTTTCCTCCAGCGTTGAAAGAGAGTACTGTTTCTTCAGTTGAGCAGCAGATAAAGTACAGTTGCTGGCTTCTGCTTTAGAGGTATTGTGTACAAAATTACTTATCTCAAAATACTAGAATTATACTCTGTACAGTGAGATGTTCATGCTTTGAGAGGCCCATTGGAAACGAGACCAACTGAGGGAAAGACTCACATTTCTCATCTCGTACTCATGACAGAGTATTTGCTCATTGAGTGGAATATTGGGACAAAATGCCTAGAAGTTAAAAAAAATTTTTTTTTCTTCTTCCCATTCTTTTCTTTCTTGTCAAGTGCACATAGTTGAATTTGAACAAGTTAAATGTAGATATCATGTGATTGCACTGTAACCCAAGGAGGAAGTTAATATGCAAGAACTTTGCTAAACAAGTAATGGAGGGCTCATTCTTTGAGATTACATCATGAGTGACAATAATTTAAAAGAAGTCCTTTTGGAGTTCATTATTATAACCTGTTTTATAATTACTGTCATTCATTAATCACCTACCATATGCCTGACCCATTAATCTATTTTAAATACCTACTTTGTGATTTCCATGGAGTTTATATTTATCATCCTAAATCTATAACAAACTTAGTTGAAATACCAACTAAATGTCAGTAGCATATACAGTCTCTGCTCCTATATTCCTCTGTTCCCTCTCTTTATGTTGCTTTTGTCACACATTACCTCTTTATATTTTGTGTGCCTATAACATACAAATATGATTATTTCTTATGCAATTGTATTCTAGATCTTGTAAGAAGCAAAAAGTAGAATTACATTCCCAAAATACAATAGTACTGGAGTTTGTGTTTATCCATATAGTTACCTTGAATGGAGGTCTTTATTTCCTAATATGGCTCCAAGCTACTATACTGTCCTTTCCTTTCAATCTGAAGAACTCCTTTTAGCATTTCTTATAGGGCGGGAGTCATAGTGACAAACTCCCTCAGTTTTTGTTTAGCTGGGAATGTCTTAAACTCTTCCCCATTTTTGAAGGGCAGTTATGCTGGATATAGAATTCTTGACTGGCAATTTTTCTCTTCAGTACTTTAAATATGATGTCCCACTCCATCTCCATGGTTTCTGATGAGAAATCAACACAATCCTATTGATGATCCCTTGTATATGATGAATCATTACCCTTTTGCTGTTTATCATTTCCCTCTTGCCATTTTTAGAATTCTCTCCTTATTTTTGGCTTTCAATATTTTGATTATGGCATGTCTTGGAGTTGGTCTATTTGGGTTTATCCTGTTTGGAGTTCATTGGGCTTCTTGGATGAGTAGATTCATGTCTTTTCATTAATTTTGGGTAGCTTTCGGCCATTATTTATTTAAATATTCTTTCTGTCTCTTTTTCTTTCTCTTCTCCCTCTGGAATTCCCATAATGCACATGTTGGTGCAATTCATGTTGTCTTTGCCCATTAATCTAGCTCTAGTGCAGGGGTTCTTAACCTTTTTTGTTCCACAGACCCCTTTGCCAATCAGGTGAAAACCACAGACCCCTTACTAGGTCCACACTATACTGTGTATTATTTAATAAATATATCACATCTGCACCAAAACATCCCAACAAGAATAATGTTTTTTTGAATTTCAATTCAAACTCACAGATCCCTGCTTTAGTGTAATCCATAACCTATCAAGGAACAAATTGTTCCTAGTTTACAGATGAGGAAAAGGAGGCTCAGAAAGTTAAGTAACTGACCTTAGCTTGGCTTCAAACTCAGATTTGTCCATCTCCAAATCTCTACATGCCATGCAACAAATTCTTTCTCTAGTGAGCATGTCATAGTGAGGTTTCCATTTGCAAGCCTTTTAACATACTCAAAATACCTTGTTATTTTTAGAAGGAAATGTGATATCCTATTTGAAAATTATCATATATCATCTATCATATATTTCCTTCAAAATATAGAAATCTGTAAGAAAATTCAAGGTCTTCTAGTTATTAGCCAAGATATTATTAGGTTCTGTTAGTAATAATAGAATGTATGAAGCTGATAAAATGCATATTGCATAAGCACATTAACTTTCCTATATCAAGATCCTAGAGTGCCTTTTAATAATGTACACTATTGTAGTTCACTAATGCATTTTTTAAAAAGCTGGAAAATATATTAGTAATCTGAAACAATTGTGTTGTTATTAATGTTTACTTTTAAAAGTTTGTTTTCTTGGCTCTTTATTTACCATTCAAACTATAGTGAAAATTTAATAGGTAGTCTGCTTGGCTGAAAGTTGCCCTTTCAAAGCAGAGATAAATAATTACCTGCATTCTGATCTCATTGAGAGTTCCTACCCAAATATTTAATTAAGTACTTTGGATATGGGCAATATTATTCAGTTGCACTTTTATTCTATTGATGCAGATGCTCTATAATTAGACTGGTAGACAAAAATCATTTACTTGATAAGGAGGGGGGAAAACTTCGTAGTTGTTGTTGCTTTTGCCTTACAATTAAAAGTGGCCTAATTAGATACTATACTTTAGCACCTGTTACAAGATACAGGTTTAAACCTATCCCTTATCTCATGAAACCAAGTTTCATTCCGTGTGATAAGCAGCCTTTCTCAGTGAAGTTGAAGTGCATTAAAAGGGCTCTGAGATCTATCTTGCCTAAGCCAAGAACGTTCTCACAAAGCTCTTTGATAAATTATAGAACACCAATTCATCTTACTTTAGTTTTCAAAAATACAGCATGATCTATATGATTGCTGTTTTTTAAACTTTTCTGATCACAAGAATCACTGAAGTACCAGTTAAAAATACATTTTCCTAGATGCCTCATCTAGAAATTTTAATTTAATAGATTGGAGTGGGGCCTGAGGGTATACATTTTAGACAAACATTGCAGACGATCAGGCATATTGGAGACAAATGGGTCTGAAATTTTAAAAAGAAAACAAAAAATGAAGAAGAGAAGAGAGGACAAGTGAGGATAAAGAGATGAGAGGAAAAGAAGAGAGGGGAGGGGAGGGGAGAGGAGGAGAGGAGAGGATCTGTTGTTCCTACTATGAGATTGTATTAGGATACTGGAAAGAATGAACTTTGATATTAGATAAATTTCAGGTTTCTCCATTTAGGAGTTATTTAACCTCTCCTTCAATGTCTATTAAAGGTGATAATATCTATCTCCCAAATTTATTGAAAAATTAAATTATAACTCATTGTAATTTAAAATTAAATATGAAGAATGTGGGCCTTTGCTACACAAAAGCGTGGCCTTGGACCAGCTGCTGGCAGTCACCCAAAGCTTGTTAGAAATGCAGAACCTCAGGCCCTGCTCTAGATCTGCTGAATCAGAATAGGCTTGTTAAAAAAGATCCCCTGGATGATTCACACACATTGCAAAGTTGGAGAAACACTGACCTAGTCACTGAGGAATTGTTCAGGAAATATTAGATTATTTCCTTCTCATTATGCTAGTTGTACCAATTATTCAATTGAGCTGGGACTAAATGTCTGCCCTCACTTTTTCGTACTGTTGATTTAAGCCCATCAGGTACACTCTCGGCTTTTTCATGTGATGGAAAGGCAACCATAAACAAATGCATGGGCTAGAAATTATTCTACTGCAAAAGGCAACTGGGGATTTCATTCTTGGACCTTTACTCCTGCACCCTGCTGCAGGCATGCAGCTGACAGCACACAGTTTTCAGTCTTTACTAAAGAGTGGTTTGGAACTTATGTGTGCCTCCCTAATGGTTTCCTACACAGCTTTCACAACTATTTAGGAATTCTCAGCAGCCATTAACTAACCTGGTCACTGCTTGAATGAAAAGGTTTGGGGCTTTCCATTTTTTTTTTTTTTTTTTTCATTGAACCTTGTGGGGTGAGAAGAAGAGAATTACATAGAACCTGTCTTACTGCATCAAAGACATATTCAGTAATTGCCTGTATTACGATGTGCAGCACATGGTATTGCATGATAAATGAAAATGAAGAATATATTTTAAACTTTGGGGATATACTCAGGGAAAAGTGGAGAAGTCTATTTGCTACTATTACTATTTCAGCTGAAATGCTTTTAGTAAAACAGCAAGTAAATTTATTTCTTTGCTTAAAAATAAATAAATAGGACCCACTAATGCCAGGTGTTAATAATAAGGTGGTATATGGGAATCCTGTATTTCATGTATGATCTGTAAACCCACAACTTCTCTATTAAAGTAGGTAAATTAATAAATAGATTAATTTTCAGGTTTATAGATATTCTAGCCTCAGAAAGAAAGTCTTCTTCAATGCCTTTGTGTGTCCCCCAACAGAACTTCCTGAGATTTGGTATTTGTAAATGTCAAATTTACATGTTCCTCTTGAGAATATTTGTTTTGATTTTCCCTTTAACACCAGCGAACACCCATACTTAGAGGCTTCTACTATACTATATTCTGTAGCTAAGCCAGCAGCCTGGCTTCAACCACAACCATACCTCTCCTGTTCTTTGCAGAAAATGGTGAAGTGTGTTGTCTTTACCACTATTATTCTTAGGTTTTGGGGGAAGGATCTATGTATTGAAAGACTAGAGCACCAAGTCGGGTACATCTGGAATTCCACATAGTAGGTCTTTTAATTCATTGCCTACCCTTTGCATTGTTGTAGAGGGCAAGTTTATCTCATCCCCTTTTCTATTTCAGTAAAATAGTTTCAGCAGTGGCAATGAGATATGCCTTGAAATTGACAAAGTAAAGGGGGAACAAACAACTTTCAATAAAATCAACAGATCTTCAAGAAAGAGGCTTTGGTGTGCAATTTAAGAGGTTCACCTAAATCCACAAAATAGACCATCCTCCATGAATCATTGGGAAGAGAAAAGCACAGCAGATGTTATATCTATCATAATTAGGGAAGCTAAACTGTCTTATAGTATAAAAAGAAAGACTACCAATTTGATGATTTTTTTTTCAATTCTAACCTTGACTTACTTTTAGTTTAATGATACTGACTAAATATATATCATAGTCTAATTGCTACAATTCAGGAATGCTTTCACTTGTATTATTGGTCATTACTAAGCACTTTCCCGTCCATGAGCTCAGTTGAGCTTCACAGAAACCTAAGTTAGGCATGAGCATAGCATATTATCCTCAAGAATGGGGCCAAGTACTAAGAACAGAAACATCACTAACACCTTCCCTCTATAACCTCTACTGATCTTCCATATTCTTATGCAATGGGATTTTCCCCCCAATCAAGAAAAACTGTATCAGATGGTAACAGAAAGCAGAAAGAATCTATTCTAGCATGTGCAGAAATTGGCTGGCTGGCAAATCAAGGGTGATGTGTGGCTAACGCCAATCTCATGTAAGAAGAGATCTGAGGGCCTGCCCGAGACTGCCGTGCCTCCCTGCACGTATGCAGTCTTGTCAATAGGCCTGAAATTCCCACCCTTGGACAAGTATTCTTGAGGACCCTTGTCCACTGCAAATATCCCTGGGGGAAGTTACAGAGCTGACATTGAAAGTTCCTTTCGAAGACTCTGTGGGGAAATACAAAGATCTTGTGATGCCATCCAATCATGACAAACTCCAGAAATGAAGCCTATAATGCAGGAATAAATGCAGCTCATTGTCACCTCGTGATTGAGTTAAAAGGTCTACTCTAGGTAATCATTGGGCTTTCCTAAAAGGGCATTTTCCTCCTGATCCTTCTAATCTGATATATGTTCCCACAATTTAAAAGAAGGAAGGAAGGAAGGAAGGAAGGAAGGAAGGAAGGAAGGAAGGAAGGAAGGAAGGAAGGAAGGGAGGGAGGAAGGAAGGAAGGAAGGAGGGAAGGAAGGAAGAAAAGTAACTAAAGAGAACACTGACAATTAAATCTAATACATAATCCTTGTTGGGATCTAACAAGGGAGGAGAAATAGTACTGGGACACATGTAAAAATTGTAATGCAGAGTGTAAGCTTCATATATATATAAAAGGGGAAGCTGCTCTGGTTGAATGGGGACAGGGATTGAAAGCAGGACCAGAGTGCCTCCTGCTTTGTTATTCTAGGCCTGAAATACTTCTCCAGGGTCCAAAAAGCAGATTTAAAATCACTGATCTAGGGAAGCGGGAGTGGCTCAGTCGATAGAGCCCCCTCTTACCATATGGGAGGCCCCGGGTTCGCTTCCCGGGGCCTCCTTGTGAGGGTGGGCCGGCCTGCGCGGCGCGAGGGCCTGATGCAGCGGGACCTCACAGCAAGGGGAAGATAAGCAGACACGGAGAAGACACACAGCGAATGGACACAGCAAGCACAAGCAGCAAGGGGGGGATAAATAAATAAAGAAATCTTAAAAAAAAAAAAAAAAAATCACTGATCTAGTGAAAACCATATTTTCAAAGTCTAGTCCAAGATTGCACAGCTAGGATGAATGTCCTAGGTGTTTGTTTAGGACAAGGATTCAGGCCCATTTATTTGTTTATGAATATTACATGAAATCTTTCTCAGCCCCATTAAGAGACTTACTACATTGTTAAATCTAATTGTTGAGTTGTTATACTCTTATTGCTCCTTTTTAAAATTAACTTTTTTATCTTGAAAAACTTTCAAATTTACAGGAAGTTACAAAAACAATACAAACCCCATAAAAAGAACTCCAGCACCCGTACCATCCCCAAATACTCAGTCCACCAATTTAACATTTTGCCACATTTGTCCGTCCTTCCTTCCTTCCTTCCTCCCTTCCTCCCTCCCTCCCTTTCTTCCTTCGTCTAATTGTGTATTAATCAATCCATTATCAAAACCCTTGAG
>JAQZBX010045608.1:0-20944 GCA_029593785.1 Cabassous unicinctus | reverse complement strand
TGTCACTGCTGTCACTGCTGTCTGATTTGCTGTCACTGTCACCACTGTCACTGCTGTCACTACTGCCTGATTTGCTGTCACTGTCACTGTCGCTGCTGTTGCTGCTGTCACTGCTGTCACTGCTGTCTGATTTGCTGTCACTGTTGCTACTGTCACTGCTGTCACTGCTGTCACTGCTGTCTGATTTGCTGTCACTGTCACTGCTGTTGCTGCTGTCACTGCTGTCACTGCTGCCTGATTTACCTCTGCTGCTGTCTGCTTTGCCATTGTTATCACTCTCATTGCTACCATTGTCATTACTGTCACTATCATTGGTGTCTGATGTGCTATTACTGCCAACATCATCTTCTCCGTTTGAGTCACTGTCATTGCCATTATCTTTTGACTTATCAGAGTTATAATAACCATCTCCTCGACTACTGTTGTTATTGTCATCTTCGGAATTGGCATCATTATTGTCATCTGACTCATCACTGCTATTAGGATCATCTCCTTGCATGGATTCATCATCAAAATCATAACTGTCATATCCATCACTGTTACTGTCACTCCCGGGTTCACTGTGCCCAACCTTGTGTCTAGGTTCTGACTTCTGGCCAGGTCCTTGCAGGCTGCCAGCCTCTCCTTGTGTCTTGGCATTTCCTATGCCCATAATCATCCCGTGTTGTCCTTTGCTCTCTTTATCTTCATTGACCTTCCCAGCTTCTTTGATAATATTATTTCTGTTGCTACTGCTGGGATCTTCAATTTCTATTCCCTTTGGAATGATGGAGAAAAGAATGATTAATTACTGACTGTTATGCTGCAAAATTGCATTGGTCTGAGGAAGACTGACTAAGGAAAGTGAACAGACAAACATGAGTTCAGCTTCTAGTACTTCAGAAAAAGCTATTTGTGAAGATGTATTTCATTCAGTACTTGCCAGTACTCTGGTGTTTAGATTCTCTAACAACCCATCCACAAGTCTACCCAAGAGGTACATGGTACATCCATTAAGGCTTTTTTAGAATTGCAACCAAATTTTCAGAAATACCTGATTTTTAAAACTGTTCTGTATCAGAGTCTAATAAGGACTCTGGTATTCCCATTTAAATATTCAAGTAATTTGGATGCTAGTCAGGATTTATTTCTGTGCTACCATCAGTGGGGATAGGAAATATGGGACTTAAACTGCCATTGAAAGAAATCAGCATCACAAACTAACCTTGTGTTGGCTCTCCCCAATAGCACTTGACTCTGATTCTTCAGTGATTCCATTTCCCACGCTTTTGCTTCTTCTGTGATGGAGATTTTGGGTGTTTTCTCTTCTTTGGCTATCATGGTCTTCTGGACTCTCCTCGCTCTTGGAGACGTTGTCTCCATCACTGTTATTATGGGAATTTTCTTTGTCTTTGGGATCATCATCTTCATTACTAATTGAATTTTTATCTATGCTATCGCCATTGCCATCTTTTTTTCCATTACCCTGACCTTCCTCACCATTGCAATTATTAGTGCCCTCTTTCTCATCCCCTGTCCCTTCACCATCACCATCACCAGAGCCCTTGTCTTCATCCTCATCTGCTCCGTTCCCACTAGGACTCCCATCATAATCACCTAGGCCAGTGTCATCTCCATTGCCTGTTCCACTTTTCCCTGAGGTTGTCTCAGCTTCTTTATTATCATTGTTTCCATCTTCTCTCTGAGATGTTATTTCACTTGTATCATCCTCATTTCTATTGGAATTCCCATTTATTTCATCCCCATGATCTGTGGTGTTATTGTTTCCAGCTACTCTATTTCCATCTACTTGGACAACAGTGGCATTCTCACTCTGACTTGCATCTACAACATCCCCATTTTCTGTATTCTTATCAGTATTTCCATTAATATTGCTCACATTTGCTGCTCCAGCATTGTCAATGATGTTTACTTTTCCCCTGATGCCATTTACTGTGGTGCTATCTTCTTTTCCATGTAGCCAATCAAGACCGTATGTTTCTGGTATTCCTGTGCCTCCATTCCCATTCTCAGCATTCTCCAGTTCATTTGCTAGCATGGAATATATATAAGAACACTTTCCTCCTACTTCTGCACACTCAGAGCCATTCCCTTCTCCTTTGTAAACATCTTTGGTATACTGTTTCCTTCCTCTTTCACTTTCACGCATAGGAACACCACCTTCTTTGGTGGTGTCATTAGTGTTTAATTCATCCTGAAATAGAGAAATAATTCAAAATAAATTATGGTTACCACATGAAATACAGCAAACAAATTATGGGTGGCAATTTTTTTGGAAGTTAATGGAATCTTAAAAAAGAGCTTAGAAATAGAAAATAAAATGAAACACTTTGTATCCTATACCTGTGTTGGCACTTTTGATCTTGCTAGAAGATACAAATTCTCAGATTTGTCAACAGTATGTCTTTCCAAGGGTTTGTTTTGAAGAATCTGCCAAAGCAAAAATACTAGAAAATGAATGTATTCTTATTTAGTATACATGCACACACACACACACACATTTCCCCCTTAAAAAAGCCCTCACCCTCAAAAATAAGATATAACACAAAGGCCAAAGTATGATCTAATTAGGTAGAAAAGAGAAGCATGTTACAATGCATACGTATAATTTAAACTGGACATAGAGATTTTTTCACAACAATATTACCAATTTTATTAAAGTATTACTCAAATCACTTATCTCGACTATAGAAAGATTATGGTCTTTTATAAAGACCTCTGTTGTTTCTGTAAAACAATACTCTTGCAATAGCACAAGACTCTGGAAATTATCCTGGCCCAAATCACAGAGTAGTGACCAGAGCCAGTACAGATGCAAAATCAAGAGACAAGCTACTTCTGTGCTCTTGAGGAGCACATTTGAGATGGTTGAGAAAATTTTTAACTATGTAAATAACAAAATGTTTGATATTATGAAAATATACCAAAATGTTAACCATGGAGACTGGCTAATAAAATTACAAATGGTTTAATTTTTCTAATTTTTCTTCATCTTTGTTCATCTGTATATCCAAAGTTTCCATAATGAGCATACCATTATTTTTATAAAAGATATAAATAATAACTATGAAGGTTGTGTTGGAAAAATCCCATTTTTTCTTATTATTCTTTCTTAAAAACAACCTAAACAATACAGGTTTTGTTGAAATTCATAGGGCCTGAAGCAAAGATGTACAAAGTCTCTGTGACTTTTGAACATTGAATGCAAATTAATCTGAATGAATTTTTTAAGTTATAATCCTTCTGACAAAACTTGAGTTTCAATTGGACGAATGAGGACACCAATTAGAGTGCATGTTTGGTTTTGTTGAGACCTCACAGATATCTTGTAAAGTCTTTAATGTAAATCTAAGTGTTTAAACTCAGTTTATCTGCAAAGTCTTATGGAAAAATTTTAATGTTACATTAAAAGAGATAGCACAGTAAGGAGGTTTTCTGAGGAAGGCATACTTACTGGAATAGCCCATGCTGTTGCCCAAATGCAAATATATATAATTATCTTCATTTTCTTTAGGAATATTAATCAATGGCTGTTTAAAAAAAAGAATACCACAAAACACAAAATTAATATAAAGCAAAAAAAATTAATCATAATAATATTATTTTGGTCTGTAAACATCTGCCTTATTCCTAGACAAGGAGTACATTTCCAACATAAGAATACAAGTCTCAGCATGACAAGACTCAATGTTCCAGAACATACCTGGAGTGTTATGCAGACACACAGGGGTATTATCAGACTCAGCACTGGTGCAATGACCTAGATTTTTTCTGCCTGTGCCAATGAAGGGAAATAGCCATGTAGGTACAAAGAGTGTAGCCATAAAGGTGTCCTTCTGCTGTTTCTGATGTTAATAACATCTATCTCTTCTGAATAAACTTAATCAAGTATTAGCTAATTCTGCTAAGTTTGACTTAAAAGATGAGGCACTTGTAACTCTCCACCGCCCTCTCCCAAATCCATATAATTGGACTAGACTAGACTATAAGGGAAAGAAATTAGTACCACAAGGGAGCCTAGGCTAGTGGGAAGAACATGGACTTCGGATTCACAGAGACCAGGGTTTAAATTCTACCTCTGCTACTTATTGTGTGAGCTTGAGAAATTTAAGTTGCTTTATTAAGCCTTTGTTTCCTCCATTTGAGATGATAATAATGCCTGCATGTCAGGATTATCCCGTAGCTTAGCTGAAGAATCTTCCCTGGGAAGCCTTCTCTGACTCCTTTTCAAAGAGTGTTTGATGTCTCGCTCCTTTTTACACCCAGCAGCCTGTGTGCACCTCTGTTGTAGCAAATACAGTGTTTTTAAATTGTCTGGTTACTTATATGCTGCTAAGGCTCAGGATAGTATCTTAGTGGTCATCATCTTCCAATGCATAGCTCAGAAAAAACATTTTATGAATTTTTGTTGAATAAATACTTAATGTTAAAAGTTGTGCCTAGAACAGCTCTGGGCACTTAATCTCTTGATAAATATAGCAATTATTATGTAAGACTTCTGAAAATATGACACTCCCTATTAGAGTTCGAATTCAGAAACAGTCTAATATACACATTTGAGGTTGTATAATCTCTGTGAATCAAAACCTAAATTCCTATTTACTTTGAACTGGATTTCTTGATGTAATGATAACATTGCTATAGAAAGGAAGGAAGAATTTTCTCCCTATTTTACGAACTCCTACTGGATTTATAGATTGCAAAGCTGGATTTTATAAAACAGCTTTTATTAAATTTAATTTTTTATGTTAAAATATTTGTCAATTGTTATAAGAATCATTGGCATTTACTCACAGAAGAGAGGTTGCAGTTCCAGAGTTACTACAAAGAAGTACTTATTTTAAAGCTGTTAAACTGAAAGCCAAGAGTAGCTAGACTTCCTTCATAAATGCTATGGATTAGAATGAGGCTGTGGTGACCGCCAGGACAAGTACTGAGCTCTGAGGAATAGATATTGAAGGACAAGTGTTTAGTAAGCAGGGCTCATGCTGTGCTCTGCAGTCCCAAACCTAATCACACAGATTCTGCAGAAGGTCAGTCTACACTGTGATTTGGAAGAGCCATGAAGTCCTGAAGAAGTGCCAGCAGTGTGGACCAAGGTTATATACAACCCATTTCTAATTGCAGTCCAGCAATCTGACCAGATTAGCTCCCATTCAGATCCACTCCAGAACAATTGCATAATGATGCTTGTCATTATTTGCAAATCAGGTAAAGGGCTTGAAAGTCCACAACAGAAATTTTGTACCTAAATTTTGTCAGTCTGGATGCAGAGACTCCAGAATTGTGTGAACTCTTTTCAGCTTATGGTCATCACAAAGGAGACAATCATATGAATGAGAGCTAGCAATTACCAAGTTAATTTGGACAAGTAAATAATAAAGCAGTAAAAAGCAAAGCCTAATTAAAGTCCTGTTTGAAAGCCCAGAGTGAATTTTTAAAATCTGGTTGATCCAGTTTTTTACCTAAACTAATAAAGCAACTAGATGACTATCAAATTTCAATCTCAGTTTCCTAACTTTTCAGTAACATGTCTTTTTTCCCCAAAATCTATCACAATATCATAAAAGGAATATGACAGAAGTCAGAATCACTAGATATCCTAAATATAAGTGTTTTCATCTGCTTTTAAAAGTCTGAGGTCAAATGACAAAAAAAAAATTAATTTCTCAGGCCAAAAGTTGAATTTTCAGGGACCAAAAGGTAAAGGTGGGATTCATTCATTAACAAACACTGGAAGACCTACTATGGGCCTGATACTGTGCTCTGGAAACAGACTTCAGCTCTGCCCTCATGGAGTTGATAACTAAGTGAATTAGTCAGACTTTGAAATAAATGTAACATCAAATTCCCAAATCCATGTTTATTTTTAATGAGTCAATGTTTAAATGTTATTATTATTGCTGTTTTAAAGAGGAAGAAATTGTTTCTTTCCTTTTTCATTAATCCTATCACATCTTAGAATGCAATGCAGAGGCTAAAAATATGGCTTTGATTGAATTTAAGGTTCTTAATGGATTTTCTCAATAAAAAATAACAGTAATGAAGGTCTGGGGAATTATGCATAAAATATTCTAATCAAAGATTTTTTTTGGTTCACATTTTAGATATAAAATATTTGCTTCATCTTATTTGTACTTTTTTTTTGACATATCCAACTGATATTTTAACACACTGACTGTGAAAAAGAAATCTTATTCTTTAGTGGTGCAATATTTTGCTATATGGCATTAGCATCCCTTAATACCCGTTTTCCATTTTTTTGTTGTTGTTGTTTTATTTATTTATTTTTTTTAGGAGGTACTGGGGAATGAACCCAGGACCTCATAC
Organism: Cabassous unicinctus; assembly: GCA_029593785.1. Classification (NCBI taxonomy): domain Eukaryota; kingdom Metazoa; phylum Chordata; class Mammalia; order Cingulata; family Chlamyphoridae; genus Cabassous; species Cabassous unicinctus. Next base: position 14,614 of record JAQZBX010045608.1, on the reverse strand, counting down.
ATGGGAATTAGGCAGTCAACCACTGAGCTACATCTGCTCCCCTCCATTATTTTCTAATACATACTTTTTGATTTGACACATCAAATGGAAAGGAAAAATCTAATCATAAATAGTTATTCACTTCTTAAAGCCAAGTTGGCTTCTTCTCTGAAACTGAAATTTCTTTCAGAGGAATCAATTAATTCTGAGTAAATCAGTTGTTTCTTACCTTGAAAGCCTTCAAAAGAACTTTGAAAATCCAGAATTTCTTGTCTTTCTCTTTGAAGACAGAGTGGAACACTGTCCTACTGAAATTTGAACTCAGTTTGATAATTTTCTACCTGCCAAAATTTAAACTCAGTTTGATAATCTTCTCAACCAATCACTGTATAGGATCCATGATATGGGGTTATAAAGTGTCACTGTGTCTTTGAGGCACATAATAGCTTCCCCCACTTCCTTCACTTGCTGATAAGTATTTGCTCACTGAACTATTTGGTTCCAAAGAGACGAGACTTACATTCACTTAATTAAATACCTCCTGGGAGGCTTATTTTTCATCTTAAGTATAGAGAATCAGTTTAACAAATCTGAAAAGAGCCATTTAAACTCTGTCACCCTGACATTTCTTGTCTTGCTAAGGTTGGCAATCTAAGAAAACTCTAGGTTTCTTTAGTAAATACGACTGCCTATTTAAGACCCCTATCATTCTTGAGGTAGATATTAAAGTTTCTGTGCTATAATTCAAGAAACAGTCCACAGACAAGTGGTTTGACTTTGCCAGAGGGGTTTTTAACATTCCATAAACAGTAACACCCATGAAACCTTTCTCATCTAAACAAACAGTGACATGAAGTTTTAGAATGCATCAACGTAGTACGCAAGCTAAATTTTAAAAATAGATATTCTAATATCAAAACTTATGTGTAATGGTAGCTAGATGTGCAAAAGTATGTGCAGACAGTAGATGCAGCACTCAATTATCTGTGTCAGTTGTGGAGTACAATAATAGTGGGAAATAAGAAAATCAAACCACCTTTAGCAGAAAGCTTTGGTATTTGAACTCAACGTTTTCCTGAAACTTGGGTGTACACTACAATGTGGATAATCCTAAACTATTTCTTTTATTTATGAGTTCAAAAGCCTGACAATCCAGGTCTCCCATGTACTTTTTGTGAATTAGTTATAATATCAAAGGGTCTGAACCAGGTAAGCTAATACGATACTATTACCCAACAGTGGTGTCTCCAGAATTTATATTTAAATTTATATATTGTAATAGTCAAGGTTCTCTAGGGAAACAGAAAATAGGTATGTATTGTAGGGAAAGCAATATGGTTGAAAGGGAGTGAAGAGAATTTTAAGTGAAAGTGGATTTGCCTTGAAGTTGTGATTTCATAGCAAGAACTTTGTTTTTATTAAGATAGCATGTTTATTTGGAAGGTTTAAAGGGCCTAACCAAATTCTAAGGAAGCACAAGTCACTTCTGTGAGCAATCCCTACACACACACACACAACAGTAGAGATGAGATGCTGATTCCACTTTCCTTTTCCTTTAATTTGAATTAATATGAGTTATATTTAGACATTTCAATAACCCTCTCTTAATAATTGATTGAATTAGTAGACAAAAAAAGTACAGATATGAAAGATTTTTACAGAAATACAAACCAACTTGATCTAATTGTCATTTACAGAACATTTCATTAAAACAGCAAAATAAATGCTCTTTTCAATTGTACATGGAACATTTACCAAGGTAGACCATATTCTAGGCCATAAAACAAATAATAAATTTGAAGGGATGTGGGTTTTACAAAATTTGTTTACTAACCATGATAGAATTAAATTAGAAATCAATAATAGAAAGATCTCTGGAAAATTCCAAATATTTGGAAACTAAATAGCTTACTTCTAAATAACCAATGAGTGAAAGGAAAAATTAAAAGGAAAATTCAAAGCATATTGAATTGAATGAAAATAAAAAACCAAAATATCAAAATATGAGAGATGCCATTAAAGCAGTACTTAGGGGGGAATTTATAGTACTAAATGTCTCTAGTAGGAAAGAAAAGGGCCCCAAACAAAAACCTCAGCTTCCACCTTAACAATTTGGAAAGGAAGGAAAAGTTAAGTTCAAAGTCATAGCAGTAAGGAAATAATAAAGATCAGAACTGAAGTCAATGAAATTAAAAACAACAAAACAATAGAGAAAAATAAGTGAAAACAAAATAAGATTCTCTGAGAAGCTCAATAAAATTTATAAGACTCTAAACCAGACTGATCAAAGAAATAAGAGAGAAGACACAAAAGATCAATACAAGCACACCTTGTTTTATTGTGCTTCACTTTATTGCACTTTGCATATATTGCATTTTTTACAAATTGAAGGTTTTGGCAACACTGCACTGAGCAACTCTATCAGTGCCATTTTTCCATCAGCATGTGCTCATTTCATGTCACTATGTCACATTTTCGTAATTCTCACAATATTTCAAATTTTCTCATTACTATTATATCTGTTATGGTGATCTGTGATCAGTGACCTTTGGTGTTATTATAATTGTTTTGTAGCTCCAAGAACCACACCCGTATAAGACAGGAAACAATCAATACCTGTTGTGTGTGATCCGACAGCTCCAAACACTGGCTGTTCCCCAATCTCTCTCCCTCTCCTGGGGCCTCCCTATTCCCTGAGACATAACAATATTAAAATTAAGCCAATGTATAACCCTAAAACAGCCTCTAAGTATTCAAGTGAAAGGAGGAATCGCACGTTTTTTACTTTAAATCAAAAGCTAGAAATGATGTATGCATCAGCTGAGATAGGTTGAAAGTTAGGCCTCTTGTGCCAAGCTTAGACAAGTTGTTAATGCAAAGGAAAAATTCTTGAAGGAAATTAAAAGTGCTACTCCAGTGAACACATGAATGATAAGAGCAAAGCAGCCTTATTGCTGATATGGAGAAAGTTTTAGTGGTCTGGATAGAAGATCAAACTAGCCACAACACTTCCTTAAGCCAAAGCCTAATCCAGAGCAAGGCCCTAATTCCCTTTAATTCTATGAAGGCTGAGAAGGGTGAGGAAGCTGCAGAAGAAAAGTTTGAAGTTAGCAGAGGCTTGTTCAGGAGATTAAGAAAAGACTCCATCTCCATAACACAAAATGTACAAGGTAAAGCAGCAAGTGCTGGTGTGCAAGCTACAGCAAGTTATCCAGAAGATCCAGCAAGATCATTGATGAAGGTGGCTACACTCACAAAAGATTTTCAGTGTACATGAAACAGCCTTGTATTGGAAGAAGATGCCATTTAGAACTTTCATAGCTAGAGAGGAGAAATCCTGGCTTCAGATCTTCAAAGGAAAGGCTGACTCTCTTGTTAGGGGCTAAAGTAGCTGGTGACTTTAAGTTGAGAGCCCTTAAGAACTATGCTAAATCTACTCTGCCTGTGACCTATAAATGGAACAGCAAAGCCTGGATGACAGCACATCTGTCTAAAACATTGTTTACTGAATATTTAAGCCCACTCTTAAGACCTACTTCTCAGAAGGAAAGATTTCTTTCAAAATATTACGCTCATTGACAAGGAACTGATCATCCAAGAGCTCTCATGGAGATGTATAATGAGATTAATGTTGTTTTCATGCCTGCTAACACAACATCGATTCTCCAGTTAATGGATCAGGGAGTAATTTTAATTTTCAAGTCTTAATTTTTAAGAAATACATTTCATAAGGCTATGGCTGCCATGGATCGTGATTCCTCTGATGGATCTGGGCAAAATAAATTGAAAACCTTCTGGAAAGTATTCACCACTCTAAATACCTTAAGAACATTCTTGATTCATGGGAGAAGGTCAAAATATCAACATTAACAGGAGTTTGAAAGAAATTGATTCCAATCCTCATGGATGACTTTGAGGGGTTCAAAACTTCAGCAGAAGAAGTAACTGCACATGTAGTAGAAATAGCAAGAGAACTAGAATTAGAAGTCGAGTCTGAAGATGTGATTGAGGTGCTGAAATCTCATGATAAAACTTGAATAGATGAGGAGTTTCTTCTTATGGGTAAACAAAGAAAGTGGTTTCTTGAAATAGAAACTACTCTTAGTGAAGATGCTGTGAATATTGTTTAAACAACAACATAGGATTTAGAATATTACATCAACTTAGTTGATAAAGCATCTGCAGAGTTTGAGAGGCTTGACTCCAATTTTGAAAGAAGTTCTCCTGTGGGTAAAATGCTACTAAACAGCATTGCATGTCACAGAGAAACCTTTTGTGAAAGGAAGAGTCGATCAATGAGGGAAATTTCATTGGTGTCTTATTTTAAGAAATTGCCACAGCCATCCCAACCTTCAGCAGCCACCACCCTGATCAGTCAGCAGCCATCAACATCAAGGCAAGACCCACCACCAGCAAAAAGATCATGGTTCACTAGTCACATGTGGCTATCAAACACCTGAAGTGTATCTTGTGTAGAGAAAAAAATATTTATTTTATTTACATTTAAAGAGTTTAATGTAGAGTGTTTACCACATTAGATAGCATAGTTCTAGACTAATGTCCGGTAAATCTACCCAGAACTACTTATGTCAAACAGAGGAGAATAACAATGTTTTGATTTTCTTAAGTATAAGCCATGCCCTAAACAGCCTCTATATCTATTATCAAAATGTTGTTTATAAGTCTGTTATCAAAAACTTTGTGAATATAAATTCAAATCAGCTAGAGAGATGGAAACAGAATAGCAGCTATGTATGGCAAAGCAGCATAAAGAGATTGAGAGTGATGAAGTTTTTGCTTGTTTGTTTTTTGTTTATTATTATTATTGGAATAATGAAAATGCTCTAAAAATGATTGAAGTGATGAATGCACAACTATGTGCTTATACCTAATACCATTGCTTTTACACTTTGGATGGATTTATGCTTTATTAATATGTATCAATAAAATTGATTGGTTCAAAAAAAGATCATGGCTCACTGAAGGCTCAGGTAATGGTTAACATTTTTTAGTAATAAAGTAGTTTTAATTAAGGTATTATGTTTTTTAGATATAAGGCTATTGCACACTTCATAGACTAGAGGATAATGTACACATAACTGTACATATAACATAACTGTACATATAACTGTACATATAATGTACACATAACCAAAAAATTTGTGTGACTCACTTTATTGCAATATTCGCTTTATTGTAGTGGTCTGAACCAAACCCATAATATCTCTGAGGTATGCCTGTGAAGGTATTAGAGAAATGACAACACCACTGATTTTTTAGACATTAAAGGATAATAAGGGAATACTGTGAACAACTTGATGCCAATAAATTAAGTGGTTTAGATTAAATGGACATGGACAAACTCCTTAAAACTATAAAGCTCACTCAAGAAATAACCCCTATCTATTAAAGAAATTAAATTCATAGTTAAAAATCTTTTCACAAAGAAAATTTCACTGTTTTCAAATGGCTTTATTGGTGACTTCTACCAAACATTTAAGGAAGCTAGTTATATATATAATTACGTATGTGTGTATGTGTGTGTGTCAATACTTCTCAAATCATTCTATGAGGCCAACTGTACCATGTGACCATGGATAAGTTGCCTACTCTCTCTAGGATTCATTTTCCTCATTGTAAAATTACATCGTGATAATAGTTAATATTTATTAAGCATTTATAACAAGGTATGCCCTATACACAACAATCTAAGCCCGCTATTTCATGCATTCCTTAAAATAATTGCGTGTGGTAACACTTTTTATCTCCATGATAATTGATGAAGGAACTGAGACACAGAGTAGCACAGCCAGTAAATGGCAGAGCTTAGATTTGAATCCCAGCACGCCATTGCTTAAAAGAAATTACTGACTGCATTAAAGAAAACTTTGACAAAAATTTATTCCTTTAAGTGTCAACACTGTTCTTAAAAGGGACAACATTACTTAGGAACAGGAAAAGAAATTCCACTTGAAAAGGTTAATTATTACAGCATGTACCATGACAATTTTTTTCATCCCTTAAAGATTTGAATCTTTTACATGGATATTACAAAATACTCTTAGAGAATGGGAACAAGTGAAATCATCATGTGTAGTATTGAAGAAGAAAGCAATAAACATCTACAACAATGCTCTTTTTTTTAAATCAGTGGGCAACATTTTTTAGTCATTGATCAAAAGATGCAACATAATCCTGAATAATGGAAAAGCAAGTTATGCCATGAAAGATATTATTTGCTTCAATAAATCAAATTTGAAAAGCAGTTCTTAGAGTTGTTAACTCTGTGCTAGTACATGTTCAGAACACCAGTTCAGAATACTAATGTTGAGTATGTTTTCCCATAAATTTATATTTTTGGATAAAAGAAAAAATAAGATGTCAACCTGACATCACCTATTTGGAAGGTGGGGGAAGGGAAAACAAACAGCATGAAAGACTATGTTGAACACTTTAGGGACGAGGCCAGGAAGTGGTCCCTAACATTTGTCCATATTCACTTGGCCAGAACCTAATCAAAAAGCCAACCCACTGCCAAGGGAAGCTGGGAAATACGGAAGAGCACTCAGTTATGGTAGATCACAGGCAGAAAAGTTATTCCAGCCTACCAGGTTATTATAAGTTGAATTGTGTTTCTCCAAAAGAAATGTGCAAGACTTAACCCTCAGCACCTCAGAATGTGCCCTTATTTGGAAATAGATCATTGTAGATAGAATTAGCTAAATTAATATGAGGTCATATGGAAGTAGAGCAGACCCTAATCCAATATGACAGCTGTCCTTACAAGAAGAAGAGAAGAGACAGACATGAGAGAGGAAAGCCGTGTGACAGAGGAGGCAGAGACTGAGAAGTAGCTGCAAATCCAGGACCACCAAAGATTGCTAGTAATACCAGAAGCTAGGAGAGACAAGTAAGGATTCTTCCCCCACAGGTTTCAGAGGAAACATGACCCTGCTGAGAACTTGATTTTGGACTTCTAGCCTTCAGAACTGAGACAATAAATTCATGTTGCTTTGAGCACCACCAAGTTTGTGCTATTTTGTTATGGCAGCCGTAGGAAACTAAGACAATGCTGGCTCTCACATCTGCGCAGGGGCCTGTATCTTGGCTAATTAGATGCAGCTGAGGACACTTTTAGATCACTCTGAAGCACTGTCCAACTCTCTTCATCCATGAGTATTACTAATAAATATTGTTGTCTTCAATAAAAATATTTGAGATTCTCTTTAAAGTCATTATAAGGAGAAGACTAAGGAGACAGAGGAAAACCCAAAATATGGATTACCTGTACACAAATCCTATAATACTCTGAGTTAACATTTTTCATAATGTGGGTCTCAGATGACTTGTACCTGAATCACATTGAGTACTTGTTAAAGTATACATTTCAGAGAACTATCTCTGCCCTACTAAATCATAATCTGTGTCAGGGTAGCCCAGGAATCTCATTTTAGATGTTTCCTATATTATCCTTGTGTGCATTAGTATTTAAGAACCACTGGCCAACAAGAATGAAATACCCTTTTGCTTGAAAGTTGAGTCTGCCTGTGATTACAGAATAAGCTCATATATGAGAGCCAGTTTCAATCTTTTTTCCTAATGAGAAAAGCCAAGCATAAAAAATTCTAGAATTTAGATTGGCCTGATGTTGGCTGAAAAAGATGATGACTAAGCCAAAAGGATCAAGGACAGAAGAAAGCAGAATAGCTTAACTTGGACACCAATGCTCTCCAAAAATTTATTTTTGGTGTGAGTGTGTGTGCATATATAAGAACCTCATCTCTGCCACTTCCTTTCTCATTACTTTTTCTAGTTCAACCCTCTCCTGCTCTTCTAAGTTGCCTGACGACCTAGCCTTTTTGCTAAGGTGAAATGATACAATAATATCCTCATCACAGGGCTTCAGTGAGGATTCAATAAGATAATGTGGATGAAGTGTTTAGCTCTGTGCTTGACTCACAGAAGAGCTAAATAACTGCCAGTGACTATCAAAAGAGATTGTATAATTGCTAACAGACCCGTGATATTCCTGGGCTTTAAAAATAATTTGAGATGGGTCGGGAAATCAAAGACCCTGATATACCATTTCCCAAGGAAGAGTTATAAATGGATGATAGTTACTTCAGGAGCATCTATCAGGATATGGTGTAGGAATGCTAGGCCACCCAAGCTAACCCTTTGTTGGCTCGCCCTGTCCCATGGAATACTGCCAGAGTAAATGATACATAGTCACCACTGCTACCACCAATACACCCACTCACAGACGAGTTTAAACCAAATGTAAATCAGTGGATAACTTGACTACATTTGCCTCTTATAGGCATAGTCTTGGAGTTTCTTCAAACAACAAACCACCCCTCAGTTCAGAAAATGACAGGGTTCAATTTTAATGCACCTATCTGCCCCCTCACAGGGATGTGGTTAGGAAACGAAAGAGAGAGGGTGGAGAAAAAGAGAAAGAACCTAAAATGCCTTCAGTCCACAGGAAGAATGGTGCTCTAAAGTTTTGCATGTGCTATTAAAAATGTAAATAAGCACATACTAATTAAGACAATATATCACTTTCATTTTTGGTATGCAAGATTTGAGCAGAGCTAAAAAGGGACTGTTGGTTGGCATTGAAAAGAAAGTTTCTTCAAAAAATATTAACAGAAGGGTCATAGTAAAAGTAAATAGCGTATTGTTTTTCAAGCTGTGAGTCCCAACCTATTAATGGGTAATAAAATCAATGTTAGTGTATTTTTAATGAAAGAATAGAGTAGGATAGGATAGGATAGGATAGGATAGGATAGGATAAATAGGATAGGATAGATAGGAGAGGAGAGGAGAGATAGGATAGGATAGACAGGATAGGATAGATCAGAGGACATCAAATTTAGAAAGGTTATTTGTAAAAGGTGTTTGTTTGTTTTTTTCAGGGTTTTTGTGGTGTTTCAAGTTACAATGAATGATTTATTTTTTATATTGGGTATTAGTAGGAAAATTTTGAAAAACATGTTTAATAGAAAGCTAACTGCTCTGGAATCACAGGATGTTTGAATCCAGGCTCTATCACTTGTTAATTTTATGACTTTGGACAAACTTCAATCTCCTCAAATGTAAAATGGCAAAAAATACTTCCATAGGATTCTTGAGAAGTAAATGAGATCATGTATACGAATATCTTACCATATTGCCTGCTTGCCACAAAATAGTCACCTAATAAATAACAATTTCCTTCTCCTTTCCACTCAAGGGAGTGTAAACAAGGATACACACACATACACACCACTGCAAAAGTCATTTAATTTCTCTAGCCTCAGTTTCCTCTTTCTAAAATAAAAGGGTTGAACTTGATGAGCTAATGACTTGCCTGCTCTAAAATTGTCTGACTTAATTGTCATAAAATTAAATGGCATTTAATTGTCTGATTTAATTGCCATTCTATAAATGCATCTGAGAGATTATCACCAAAATTTATGGCAATTGCTAAATGATAATTAGGTTTCTTTTGGTTGTTGTTGTTAAACTTTTTGTTTTGAGGTATTTGTAGATTCACATGCAGTTGTAAGAAACTTAATACTGAGAGATCCTCCATACCCTTTAACATGTTGCCCCCGATGGTAACACTTTGCCAGACTATGGTACAATATCACAAACAGGTTAAACACAAAACAGGACGTTGACTTTCACACATCCTTCAATCCTATTCAGATCTAGGTTCCTTTTTAGGGACCCACTAGTTCTCCCAGCAAGAGTACAAGCCTTCTCATAATAAACTACAGAATTATTCTGTGGGCATCTTGGAGTCAGTGAATTATTTTCATGCTGAGTATCTGAATTATTGTCTTGTGCCAAAGACCAAAGATAACCTTAAAAGGGAGCATCTGTTTGGTACATTTTTATCCACCTACTCTGTGTCAAATCGTAAATTAAATTCATCAATTTAATTGAAGAATGAATGAAAAAACTTGACCAGAAAATCATTTAATTTTTTTTCTCAAAATGTAATTGACTAGGGGAAACTGCTACTTTCAGAGAATGCAAATCCTATACTACTAGGCTTCCTTATATCAAACAGACTGAGTAGTTGCTTTTAAATGTCTGAGATTTATTGCTGAGAAGGCAGTTTGGTATAACTTGGGGCTTTGACTATTTTAAAGAGCTGAAATTTGCTATCTTAAATTAAATGAAATAACCCACATAAAGCACTTAACAGAGTTCCTGGCATATAATAGTATACAATGAATGTTAACTGCTATTATTATGCTGCTGATGATGATTCTTAGCTCTGTAGATTTTAGCAAGCCATTTCAACTTTCTGAACCTCAGTCGTATCATCTGCAAAAGGAGTTTAAAAATAATAATGTGTAAGGGTTGGAGGACTGGAGTTCTGATCATCAAGATGGCAGCGTGAGCCACACCATGACTCTGAGCCCCATAGAAACTTAAAATAACAAACAAGAGCTGACAGATCTATCTTTCTCAAAGCTCCAGAAAACACTAAGGGTTGAAGTAACAGGACAAGTGCCAAATCAAGAAAAAGGCACTTTAAAACTGGTAGGATCTTGTGGTATCCCCACTGGCTCCTCTTCCATCCCCTGCCAAACTTGGCATAGAGCTGGCCCATCTCTCAATGTGGTCCCTGGTCCCAGTTCCAGAGGGAGCAGAGTAATCAATGTGCACATACTAGGGTGCATGTACGTCAGTGCCAATCTGTCAGCCTGAAGGACTGAACCAGGACACTCATTGCATTGCAGACTTGCTGCCCTGGAACTTACCCTGTGTGTAGATGCAGCTCACAGCACTCTCCTCCAGAACACTATAGGAAAACAGTCAAATCACAGTACCCAGGACCATGAGGAAATACTGCTTCCTAGGGAAAAGGGACATTAAGATCTGTATAAATGGAATTCCCTAGGAGCACGTACACATGCCCAGGACAAGACACATGCAAAGGAGAGACCAGGGAGGACTCTAACTTGTGCTATGGGCTATTCTCTAATTTATTGTTAGAACAGCTAAGCTCAGAAGGAGAGCACTTGCACAGGCCATCTGCAAAGACAGAGAAAGGTGGTTTCCTTTTCTCTCCCTTCCTTCCTTCCTTCCTTCCTTCTTTCCTTCCCTCCCTCCCTCCTTCCTTCCCTCCCTCCTTCCTTCTTTCCTCTTTCTTTCTTTCTTTCATTCTTTCTTCCCTCTTTCTTTCTTTCTTTCCCTCTTTCTTTCTTTCTTTCTTTCTTTCCTTCCTTCTTTCTTTCCTTCCCTCTTTCTTTCTTTTTCTTTCTTTCTCTCTTTCTGTCTGTCTGTCTTTTAAAATTTTTTTTGTTATCTCCTGGCATTCAAGGAAATATCTGTTATAACACTAGCTAGATATAAGCTTACGGAATAGATGCTTCAGTGTCTAGATTTCAGAGATACATTAAAATATAAAAATGTCTAAAATAAAAGATTACAATATATACAAAGAAACAGGAAACAATGGCTTGTGCAAAGGAGCAAGATAAACAATTAGAAACCATCAATGAGGAATACCAGAGCTGAACATACCAGATAAATTTTTTTTTAAATTATCCTAGAAGCAAATGTGGCTCAAGCTATTGTGCTCCTACCTACCTCATGGGAGGCCCCTGGTTCAGTTCCTGGTGCTTCCTGAAGAAGACAGTGAGCTGAAGCGACAAGCAGGTTCAGCAAGCTGACACAAGATGATGCAACAAGAGACACAAGAAGGAAAACATAATGAGAGACACAAAAAGTAGGGAGCAGAGGTGGCTCAAGTGATTAGGCATCTCCCTCATATCAGAGGTCCTGGGATTGGTTCCCGATGCCTCCTAAAGAAACAAGGAAGACAAACAGGCACAGCAAGTGCAAGCAATGAGGGAGTGGGGAAAAACAATTAAATAAAATAAATCTTTGAAAAAAAATTGTCCTAAATATGCTCAAAAAACTAAAGGAAAACATAGATAAAGAACTGAAAGAAATCAGGAAAACAATATATGGATACAAAGAGAATGCCAATAATGAAATAGAAATCATGAAAAAGAACCAAACAGAGCTGAAGAACACAATAACTGAAATTTAAACATCCCTATATGTGTTCAACTGCAGGTAGGAGCTGACAAAAGAAAGAATCAGTGAAACTGAAGAAAAGACTATTGAAATTATTCAGTGTGAGGAGCATAAAGAAAGGTAGATGGATATACAGACTAATATAGCAAATGTGTGGGTGTACCCAGGTATCTGTGTGGGAGCTATGTTGGAGTTCTTTGTATGGGGTTTGTATTATTTTTGCAACTGTCCTGTAAGTTTGAAATTATTTCAATATAAAAAGTTTAAAATGAAAAAAAAATACGTCTTTCTATCCTGTTTTGCAGAATCAAACTAGATTATGTTTGTGAAAATACTTCATAAGTAGAAAATAACCATAGGTGTGTTAGTTGTTATTAATGATATTAGATGGGTTTTTCCCTTTCCCTATGGAAAAGGTAATGACACAATGTGTCCTAGAGTCTAGCTCTGATGTAATTCACAATGTAGATACTGCTGAGTGAAAGCCAATGGTGGTCTTTGGAGATTGCTGACTTCATGCTCCTTGCTCCAACACACATCTCCTGCTGCTACTGTTGCTACTACCACCTCTAGAGCACTAATAACTGCCCAAGTCTAAGGGGACTGCAGCTCTCCTCTCTTCTGGTGTGGTGGGTAAGGTAGAAGAAGGTTGGCAAAAAGAGAGTAGATGCAGGCACCAAAGCTGTAGGCAGAGAAAATTACAGCAAATTGATATGCACACAGAAAGAATGTTTAGAAAAGACTAGACTTTATCAAGAAATATATATCCTGCAAAGTAAATTATTTCTTTGTAAATTATGCCATGCTTAGAAAATATGAATCATTATATCAGTGATTAATGTAATCAAGGAAGGAATTATACCCAAGCCAAGCTAACTCCTGGACCTCTCTTTTCTTCAGAGGACCTCTCACTGATGTCAAAGAACATGTTCTCTATGGGAGAGACAGATTGGGACAAGATCAGCCAAAAGGGAAAGCTGGTTAAATTTGGTAAGCCTGGGTCTTTGCTTGGAGTAAGGCCAAAAGTGCTCTGTCATAAGGGAAATTTATCATCTTTTTTGGTTTGTTGAGGGAATAACAAACCAAAAAAGATGTCTGAATTTTGTCTAAATTGATGGCCGCTATATTTGAGGGGGCAGGAAGCTATACCCAAATCATTGTGAAAGTTTGAAAATACGTGATAATTAATGACACCAACATATCCAAGTTGCAAATCAAGCAAGGAATGATTCATTATTCAGAAGCATAGATGCTGTTCTCAGCAGTGCTATATTTCATCAGTATCTAAAATCATGTCAGAGGATAAAAATAGTAAAGGGATACAAGATCTCAGTACAAAATTTGACTTAATCAGCATAATATAAAATCACATCTCTAAAATGATTCTGATTTGTATTGATGTTGGCAAATCTATAAAGGAAAGTTTTAAGCAGGAATATGACAAAATAGCAGAAAAGAATATTCTTTACAAATGAAAAAAAAAAAAAGACACCTTAAGTTTAAATTACATATTTTTGATCATGTGCATGCAAAAAATAGCCTCATAAAAACATAGGAAAATAATTTGTTCCCCCTTCTGTAATGAAGTAGTAGCAGTGTCAAGATATGACCAGATTTTTTGGTTAGTCACTGTCAAGATGAAAAGTTAGGATTTTGATGGACATTATCCAATGTCCAAATGATTGATATTAAGGGACTCTACCCAATAGGTGACTTCATTAGCTACTTAGGATATGTTTTGCAGAAAATTTAAGCTGGTCTTCATTCAGGTACTCTTCTCCTCAAACTGTGAACCATTGGTACTTTCATGAGTTAGGCAGCCAACTGGGGCAATTATCCTTTACACCCTCCCTTGTGGAGTGTCACATTAGGAAGTTGGACTCCAGGGTCTCCATCAAGTTCTCATCCATTCACTTGTGAAAATCCATAGGCTCTCTTCTGAGGAAAGAGGCTTTGTGCCATGTCTGTTTACATGGACAAGAAAACTGTCCAGGTCCTTAATTTTCTTAAGAATTTTATTTTTTCTTTTCTCCCTGCTTACTTGATAACTAAAGGATATATGCCTTTAGTCAGTTACATGAAATAACTATACTGAAATTTGAAACTATACTGAAGTTTGAGAACTCTGGACAGATGCCACAACTTGGAGATGACTGTGACCAAGTATTTCTAAAAGTTTGGCTGAGGAAATGATATTTAAGAAAATCTAAGAACATATGAAATTTCCAGGCCTCTGGGTTGTTTTTATCATTGAATAAACTGGAGAAAGTAATCCTACTACTGCTAGTAATAGCCTGACTTTATTGAGAATTTAATATATGTAAACAACTAAGAGCTTTATATAGACTAACATTTAATTCTCATAACAATCCAGTGAATCCCATGAAGTAAGCATTATTTTTATCCTCATTCCACAAATGAGGAAACTGAGGCACAGGGAGACTAAGGACCTTGCTCAGGACCAATCTAGTAAGTAGTGAAGTCAAGATCCAAATTCTGGCAGACTGGGCTAGAAAACTTAGAGACAAATTTTTGGCCCAGTCTAAAGAAGTCTATGAAATACATTTTTGTTATTCTCATTCTTGGTTCC
>JAQZBX010045607.1:0-20986 GCA_029593785.1 Cabassous unicinctus | reverse complement strand
CACACACACACACACACACACACACTGTGACTTCTCATTGCACTGCTTTATAACTTTTTCTGAGCATGCTTACTGCTTGGAACTAAAATTATGTCATTCTTCAGAATGATGGGTCTTATGAAGACTTATCTGTCAAGTAATCAGCTGCGTTATGGCAGGTCATTCAGATTCTTTCTCCTCTCACTTTAATTTACTTTCAGGAGAGGGATAGCTGACAAGGTTTAAGCAAGCATGATAAAGACTAATTAAAGAGTTGTTCCCTAAATCTCCCTGAAATTAGAGGGTTGATTCACTGAAATAATTCATCTTTCATAACTGAAATAAGCAAAACTTTGAATCTTAGCAAGAAAATTGAAGAGCTATACGGATTACCCAATTCTTTGCTGTGGAATTGTGCAATTGAATTTAGAATATAATAGAATTTGTGTTTCTAATAAAACCAACTTAAAATAGCTTCACATCACAGAACTAAATTATACCATAACTCCCTATAATTAGTTTGGATAGTAATATTTTTAGTTCTTAATCACACCTTTTAGTGAAGAATTCTGAAGTCCTTAGAATAAAGTATATTGTTTTACATCCTTGGGGACAATTCTTGAGAGGGAAAGTTAAGAGAGGCAGTGACAAAATAGGTGATTTATAGAGGACTTTTAATTGTTGCATTGGTATTAGAGCTATCCTGTAACTGCTACATTTAAACCATTGCCAAGTATTGGAGCTATGTTGTCACATCATCCCAGGGTTCAGAGACCAAAGAGGGAACACAACCCAAAGACCTATGAACAAGGCAAAACTCAATGGTGAAATCACAGGGGAATCATTGGCTTGTATTCATTAGTGGTTCCAACTACTGTCCAGGATATTGCCATGATTCCTTTCTTTTTAATTAAATAGCTGGAAAATGGAATTTGTAGGGAGCCAAAAAGAATGAGTTATTAGAATGGTGAATGACCTACCCAATATTACTAGAATTGAGCAGGTGGATTTTGTACAAATTACCCAGTTGATTGCTTCAGCCTCCCGTTTCATTTTACATGCAGAGATCTTGTTTGTGAATTTTTAAAAATTGAAAACTTGGAAGTATGACATTATATAACTGCCCACACACATTCTGAAGCATGTTTAATGGCAGACCATATGAAAATGATTAAATATTTCATTTTCTGGAAACTTCATTAAAACTATGGATATAAACTGAGAAATACATGTAGATGTATATAGTGGGAAAAAAACCCTTCTCTCAGATGATTTATTTTGTGTATCTACTCTTCCCCTTCTCAAGTCTAGTCAACATTTACAGATCAATTCTTTATTTTGTGCAAACACCGTTACTGCTTTCTGTATTCTAGTCTCCAACTCTTTCTCCCCTTGATACCTAGTATCTTCTAGATTGAGAAAGAGAAAGGCATTATTAGAATATCATTGAGGTTTGGTTGCAGCACTTTAGAAAACAGTGAGGAGATATGGAGATGGTGAGGTGGTTGGAATCTCTTCAGGGAGATATTTAGATGGAATCTTTGAGAATGTGATTCAATCCAAGGAAAAGAAAAATGGGACAGCTTTTTAAAAAAAATTCTGCTCAGATTAAATCTGAGGACAAGTTTATGGAAAGCAGGTTGTTTACTTTGCAGTTCAGGCCTGCATAGAACAATGGGATTTAAATCTTTTCAGCAGTGACATTTTCATCAACAACATTAAGAATTTATTGAAAACCTGAAGGGTACATGAGACCAAAGTAGGAAAAAGGGCAAGGAGATATGTGTGGTGTGTTTTGAGGATCAGAACCAGCTTAGGGGGAGAGGGGTCAGGAATTCTCAGGAAAATGGTAATGATCAGTATAGATCTATGTGGGGGGAAAAAAGGTAGTGAAAATTAACCAGTCAGGCTTGTTGCTAGTGCCCTAAATGAGTTTTGTCTTTCAAATATATTTGAACAATAGGTGGCCATGTTGAGAAGGGAGGAGCCCTAGCTGATAAGTGTCTTTAGAGTTTTCTATTTTGTTGTCATTGAAAAGTTGAATTAAACCACAGACTCTGGGCAAACCATTTTAATATGATGAAAAGCATTCATTACATTTCCCTCCTAAATGCAGCTTCCCTAAAGCACAGAAAAATGTTAAAAATGCATTCACATTAAAGTCTGATTCTTTTTCTAAATTGGAAAACATGAAAGTGCATTAAATTTTTTTCCAGTGTACAATCATTAGAGTAATAAGGAATTTGCTGGTGATGAATGTCTACTGGGAACATGACCCTACCTTATCTTTCAGTTTTCTTTGCATATAAACAACATTTGGAGATAACCTAATTATGGTAGCAATAGAAGGTTTATAGAAAGTAAAACCCATGGACATTGAGGTTGGCTTAACCTTGAGGTAATAATTCCACAATCCCATATTTCATGAAAGGGAGAGGAAAAAAAAAATCACCTTTAAGCCTATGATTACTTAGACCTTGTCCATGAGTTATTGGTCTCACTCTCATCTTTGTATGTCCTTACTTGTTTTGTACCATTTCATTTCTTGGCAGCACTTTTGCCAGAAATCATTCAGGCAAAGAAAGATAAGATATAAATTAGTCAATTTTTTTGTTAGGTGTTAAAAGTTCTGATTAAAGTTTTATTATGGGAAAAGGCTGAAGCTATGTGCTGAAATAAAATTTTGAGCTATTCCTAGACTATTCCTAGCTATCTAGCACTAATTACCATGATGCTCTTATTATCATTAATAAATATATTTAGAGTATTATAACATGTTTTTATGTGGAAGGAAATTTGTTAACAAAATGGAGTAAGGCATGGTTGCTGCCCTAATTACAATCCAGCTAGGGAAAGATGTTTATAGATACTATTAATTAAGGTAATACCAGGTGTTAAGAGGCAAGCCCTCTGAAGTTAGTGGATTTACACAATAGACATTTTCCTCTCATTTGTGTAACATCCAAAATGCCTTCTGTTCTAGGTAGAATATTGACCCCACAAAGATGTTCACATCTGAATTCCTGGATCCTGAGATATGCTACCTTATATGGCAAAGGGACTGTTGTGGGTTGAATTATGTTACCCAAAAAGGTATGTTTGAATCCTCATCCCTGGTAACTGCTTGTGAACTGACTTGAAAATAAGTTCTTTGCAGATGTAATCAAGTTAAGATGAAGACATACTGGATTAGGGTAGGCCCTCAAGCCAATGACTGGTGTCTTTATAAGAGAAAGAAGAGGAATATTTGGATATTTGGATACACTAGCATGGATACACAGAGGGAAGAAGGCCATGTGAAGATGGAGGCAGATATTGGAGTGATGTAGCATAATGTGAAGAACATCTAGGATTGTCAGCAACCACCAGAAGTCAGGAATAGGCAAAGAGGGATTCTTCCTTAGAGCCTTCAGAGTCAGCATGGCCCTGGCAACACCTTGATCTCTGATTTCTAGCCGCCAGAATTGTGAGAGAATAAATTTCTGTTGTTTTAAGTCACCCAGTTTGTGATGATTTATTATGGCAGTCCTGGGAAACAAATACAGGGACTTTGCAGATGCTCTTTAATTAGGGAACTTGAGATAGGAAAATTATCTGGGTGGGCCCAGTGTAATCACAAAGGTGCTTATAATGGAAGGAGGGAGGCAGGACAGACATGGGAAGTACGTGCTGTCAGAAGCAGAAGTTGCATACTGCTGGTTTTGAAGATGGAGGAGGATGGACCCGTGAGTCAAGGAAGGCAGGTGACCTTTAGAAGGTAGAAAAGGCAAATAAATGGATTCTCCCCTAGAGCTTCCAGATGGAACACAGGTTTGCTGACCCATTTTAGGACTTCTGACCTCCAGAACTATAAGATAGTAATTTTGTCTTTTTATACCTCTGAGTTTGTGGTAATTTGTTTCAGCAGCAATAGGAAACGAATAAACCTATGTGGTCATTTGGGACCCAGTGTTCATTCATTCTATGGCTCCATTGGAGGCTAAGTTCTTGGAGTCTGCTGCAGTTAGTCCATGGAGAAAGAGAAGGAAGGATGGAATGTGGGAAGTTTCTATGGCCAGGATAGTAAGTGGCAAACACAGTTTCTAGTCACATTCCATTGTTCTTACCCATACCAAGATGTCATACTGACCAAAATTTCCCTTTAG
Source organism: Cabassous unicinctus (assembly GCA_029593785.1). NCBI lineage: Eukaryota > Metazoa > Chordata > Mammalia > Cingulata > Chlamyphoridae > Cabassous > Cabassous unicinctus. The sequence goes on along the minus strand of JAQZBX010045607.1, from coordinate 16,862 downwards.
AATTTTTGATTTCCTCATCAGTCTAGCACTCTCCCCATCTCATTATAGGGAACTCCTGCTCGTGCAGCTGCTCACACTAGAAATCTAGCAGTCATTTTTGTATCTTTTCCTCCCCTCACATTCCATGTCCAATCTGTTAGAGTCCTAATGAGTCTCCCTTACCTGAAATCTATCACTTTTCTCCATCTCTACTGCCTTCATCTTAACCTAGTCAGTCACATGGCTACATCCAGTATAGCAACTCATCTAGGAATAAAAATAAACCTGTTTGGTGAACAGATAGCCTATTTTTGCTACGGATGCCAAACTGAGTAATCAGCTAATGGTCATTATTTCCACATAGCTATTTTCTGATATTGGATTTTTAATAACATTACATAGTTTTTCAAAGTACTGAGTATTGTGAGATGAGTATAGGGTATTTTCCTCATTATTTAAGAAGAGCTATAGGTCTGTTTTAATCTCAAGCCCTTTGAGATTGAGGCAAAAAATAATGAATTAAAAGAATAAATATATGCACACTTCTAGCAGTAAAGTAACTTAATTGATATGAGTCAGAAAGCCTGGGGTAGAATTGAGGTTTAAATTCAAATAATTAAGTTTATGCTCTTTATGAGAAATAGTTTTTCCTTAATTTCTCTGGCATCATTGATGAGCTGTGCTGGGCCAGGAGCATCAGCCTTACTTACTGTTTTCTTCAGTGTGGAGGAAGTTAACGCCATAAAGAATATAGGATGTGAGCCTTGAAAGATTGCTTTGTCATACTTCACCATATGAGTTCGATCTGAAGACCAGAGGGTGCTACCTCATTTTTATTTTTCAAATATGCAATTTTTAAAATTCCTTAAAGAAGAAATAAAGACCATATTGATTCCAGAGAATGATAAAAATTGTTATGTTTTGCAGAGGTTTGATTCATCTTCCTATCTCACAAAAGCCTTATTACAGCACATACATATGCTTTAAGATTCTTTCTAATACTTTGTTTAAAATAGTTCTATATTTTCATGTCAGAAGGTAATATGTGTTCATACCAGGACATTTAGAAAATGTAGATAAGTGAAAATACCACCATGCAGAATTAGCAACTATTAACTATTTAGTGTATATCCTTCTATAAATATATTGATTCATCCTTCTCAAGAGCTCAATTTTTAAAATCTTCTTACTTATCCCCAAGATGACACATTGAACAAAAATTTCCTTTAGATTTTATAATCTTATAAAAAAATATTTGTCCATCTCATCATGTGACACTCTTGTCCAGACAGTTGCTCATGCTAGAAATCTGATAGTCTTTTTTTTTTTAATTATAAAAACCACCATTTTATTTTGCTCATAGACTCTTTGGGTCAGGACTTCAGGCAAGGTAAAGCAAGGATGAAGTTCTCTCTGCTTCACGATACTGGGGTTCTCAGCTGAAAGAACTCAAACATCTGGGGGCCGGGTGACTCGAGTGGCTAAAGCCTGTTATCCACTGGAGGCCACTTTGCTCACACATCTGATGCCTGGGCTAGAATGGCTTGAAGTCTGGGGTCACTGGTACTGTTGACCAGAGTGTCTCCTCTTGGCCTTTCCACTGGCTTGGGTTTCTCCCAGCATGGCATTTGGATTCCAAGAGGGAGTATCCTGAGAGTAAGCAATTGGCGAGTGAGCATTCCTAGAGAATCAGTTGGAAGCTGTGTGGCCTTTTTGGAGTTTGTCTCAGAAGTCACAAAGCGTCACTCCTGCCATGTTCTGTTGCTTATGGTGTGATATAAAGCTAGTCCAGGTTCAAGGGAGGGGATTAGATTCCTCCTGCTGGTGTGGGAGGGGCAAGATCACATTGCCAAGAGCATGTGGGATGGAAGATATTGTTGCTGCCATTTTTGGAAAATGCAATCTGCCACAACTCCCCAAACCATTTCTTCAGTCTCTCCTTGATGGTCTTTTCCTCCTCAACATGTGAACAAATTAAGTCTTTTCTTCCTCCAAAAAAGAAAAACTAAAAACAAAAACAAAAAACCCTCTTGGACTCCATGCTAGCCTGCAGCAACAGTCACCTTACTTGCCTTCCTTGCCAAGCCAGACTTTTGGGGAAAAAAATGGTATCTGGTAGTCATTTTTGGTTCCTCCCTCTCCCTGTATCTCCCATATCCAATTTCTGTTGCTGAGTCTTATTTATTCTACCTAATCTTAAGTCAATCCACTTTTCTTCATCTCTACTGCCACTACCTGCTTACTGGCCTGTGCACATATTTCTTTCTACTTCCTTTTCTCCATAGCTCTACCCCTTGCTCTATCAAGGCACCTTTCTTGTTCATCATTACCATCCCAATAAACTGCTTGCCCTTTAGATTTTCATTTTTTGGAATCATTTCTTACTTGGAACCTTTTACGAAAAACCCACCCAAACTGGGACTGGTGTGCCTTCTCTATGCTCTCTTAGCCCCGAATACTTATCTCTGTTTTACAACTTATCACCAAGGTGTTATATCATCTTTACTTGTCTGTATTTCCCACTGTGTTTCTAGTGCCTATCCCCCAGCAGGTAATTGATACAGATCATTGGATGGATGAATGAGCAACAGTAGGAAATTAAGTTGAATGGGTAAATGAGACCAGTTTACATAGGGCCTTAAATATGAGAAGAGTTTGGCCTCTGAGAGCCCTATTGATTTTTGAGTAAAGGAGTCACCTAGAATCATGTGATTTCAGAACTGGTAGCCTTATGGAAGACAAATTGAAAAGAAGTGACGTAAACCAAAGAGTCCTGCTAGGAGACTGTTGCTCTGATCTAAGGGTGAAATAATGAGAACATTGACTCTGTGTTATTAATGGGAATGGGAAGAAAAGTATGAATATGGGGACTTTCAAATGAAGAAGCAGGGGGACCTGGTCACTCTGTGTTAAAGAGTATGAATAGAGCTGGCAGGAGTCTATCCAAAATGGTTCAGGGAAGCAATTCTGAGAGAAGACGTGAAAGGCTGGTAGGACATTTTAAGGAAGAAAGGTGGAAGATCACTGTGTTAACCCCCATTTCCCCCATCACTTGCTCTTTAGCAATGGTGCCATTTAGTTGAACCCTTTCTGGACCTGGTTACCTGCATTCTTTTCTTAGGGGGAGGAGCTCTAACTGCTCCTCTGGGGAAACTCATTTAACAGTGTATTTATTCTTCAAAGGGCTGATAGTCAGTGTTCTTAGTTTGCATTTTAACATGGACTAGTTGCAATAGTAATATAAAGAACAGCACATACCACAATCTGTCATCCAAAAGTTGGAAAACAGAGCCAGGAGGTTAATTCTTGGTGTTTGCAAATACTGAAGCAGCACTCCAGAAACAACATATGTACTTTTATGTAGGTTATGCAATGGATCATAACTATAAACTGCCATGATAATAATGCGATTAACAATAATATATTTGAATAAAAAGGAAAAGAGATGTCAATATAGAACCACAATTAATGAGCAAGGATTTAAGACTGCTTACTATAATCAAGTTATCATGGTGGGGGAGAGAGGAAGTGTGCAAAGGAGTATAAAGAAGAGTCTCGGCTCTCAGATAGCTGGTAATTTGGATGAGGAAATAACCTGTAGACTCATGGAAGTGTAAATAAAAATACAAGAGTAACTAATGTAATGTATAAGGGTACAATTACTTAAGACTCTGGACATTAGGTAAGAGGTCAATTCAAAGAGAATTAAGCAAAACAGGGGACTTTATTGGAAGGAGATTGGAGCATTCCATAAAAGCAGGAATGCATCAGAGCCTCTGAAAAGGAGTTGGGAAGGCTAGAAAGCCACCATCTTTCTTCTCTGTTTTCCTAGCCCCCACCCCACCTCATCCCCTTGCACCATAAACCCATTTGCTGAGGTACTCCAGAATCCCCAGGTTTGCATGTTGCTGACTGACTACTTCTTTCAAATTTTTAGTCACAGAACTCTGATTACTGGCTAAGCATCCATCCTTACTCCAACAAACCTTGATTTGCACAATCATGTAATAAAAAAATAGCTGTCAGGGCTCAGAGAGGCCATTTTCAGAGAAGGCACTCATTATAGTGCAAATATTTTGTTCAGGGTTTTCTATTATTGTGCAACCAGTAGGCCTGGCTGAACCACTCAGGTTCCAAATGGGTACAGTTTCCTGGGTTGTGAAGATAATGAGGACTTGTCATAACAACCCATGAGATGGTCAGAATTTCTATTAGGTACTGTAGAGATTTTTCTTTTGATTGGATGTTTGCATATATATTAATCACAGCTATGCTTGGTTGGAATGTCACTCTACCATCTGTCATATTAGCTAATAGTCACCCCTGTCTTTCCCAACTTTCAAAGTTTCCTTTCAGAGAAAAGAGACTTTGTGAGATAATGCAGGGTTATATTTTTGTTAATAAATTAGTTTTATTAAATATAAAAGAGACAAATTCAGCACTGAGGACAGGCCTGTAAATACGCAGGAGAGCTCTTGAATTGTATTGCTTATATGTGGTTCTCTCCCCAAATTTAAAATTATTTGCATTCTCCCTTGTATTTAATCTATTTAAATGTTATGAACTTGATAGGAAAATATTTGAAAACTGTGGTTCTTCTAAAATGTCTTCTTATTGTAAGAATTCCATGAGATAAAGTAACAAATGAAAGTACAGCATAGAGAGGACGTGTAATTACACACTGCAGTTCAAATGGCTTCAGCTGAACTCTGTCAGAAGATCTTGTATGCCTTTTAAAACTTTTATGTCCTTGATATAATTTTTTTTTACAAATCAATTTTATTGATGCATATTAATAAAGCATACAATTCATCCAAAGTGCACAATCAATGGTATAATCACATATTTGTGCATTCATCACTTCAATCATTATTAGAACATTTTCATTATTTCAATAATAGTAATAATAATAAACAAAAAACAGACAAAGAAATTTTCACCTCTTAAACTCTCTCTGTTTCCCCTGCTGTACATAGCTGCTATTTCTGGCTATTCTTGCACAATTATTTATTTATTTATTAAGCAGTTTTTTGAGATATATTCACATACCATACAATCTATCTAAAGTATTATCAATGGCTTTTAGTATAATCACAATGTTATGCATTCATCATCACAAAAAATTTTAGAATTATTTCATTACTCCAAAAAGAAAAACTCCACACCCCTTAGCATGCCTCCCCTAGCCCTACATAACCACTAATCAAATTTCATCTTTATAAATTGATTTATATTTAAATATTATATAAATGAAATCATACAATATGTTACACAATATATTTAGTTCATAGTAACACAACTATTCAGTATTTGTCTTTTTGTGTCTGGCTTGCTTCACTCAACACAATGTCCTCCAGTTTCATCCATATTGTCATATGCTTTATGACTTCATTTCTTCTTCCACTTGCATAATATTCCATCCGGTGAATACACCACAGTTTGTTTATACATTCATCAGTTGATGAACACCTGGGTTGTTTCCAACTTTTGGCAATCATGAATAATGCTACTATGAACATAGGTGTGCAGATGTCTATTCATGACACTGCTCTCAGTTCTTCTGGGTATATACCCAGTAGTGGTATTGCAGGGTCACATGGCAAGTCTATATTCAACTTCTTTAGGAACTGCCAAACAGTCCTCCACAGTGGCTATACCATTCTGCTTTCCCACCAACTGTGGATAAGTGTTCCTATCACTCCACATCCTCTCTAACACTTGCAGTTCTCTGTCTTTTTAATAGTGGCCATTCTAATAGGTGTGAAATGATATCCCATTGTAGTTTTGATTTGCATTTCCCTAATCATTAGTGATGAACATTTTTTCATGTGTTTTTTGCCATTTGTATTTCTTCTTTGGACAAATGTCTATTCAAGTCTTTTGCCCATTTTTTGGTCAACTCAATGGGAGAAAATATTTGGAAATCACATGTCCAATAAGGGTTTAATATCCAGGATATATAAAGAGGTGTTACAATAAAAAGACAAATTAACTGATTGATATAATTTTGATTCATTCAACTTTGTTTTTGCGAAGGATTCTTTTACAGATACTACGTTATTTTCTTAAGCTTTTTGCTAGTTTATTGCTTTACTGGAGACAGCCACACTTTTCATCTACTTGTGAGAAACACTGAGTATGGCTTTTTGTAGGGCACATAGGCTACAGTGATTCTTTAGTATTAGGTTAAAAAGTGGAAAGACACAGGGAAAATTAAAAAGAGAAAATAATGATAATCTAACATATAATTAAAAAAACCCAAAGTACTTGTTAATAGGGAATTTTATTCATAAATAAAGATGGCTTTTATGTCTACATGTTTAGAAAGAAAGTCAAGCTACTCTTTTCTCATTTTTAATTGAAATTTTAAATTAGTGAAAAGCTGCTAACTATAAGGCTTGACTATAATTGGGGCATGTAATATGAAAGGCATTTTGCATCATTAAAGTCAAGGATGGAGATTATATATACACAACTTATTTTTTTTTCTAGTAAAATGCTCATTCATTCATTCATTCATTCACTCATTCTTTTGGTAGTTCCAGATGCTTCCATGGAAGTTCTAGATGCTTATTTATCTTATCCTAGGAAAATGAAAGAAGTGGGATTACATTGAGATTTTTAAGGTAAGGGAGCATTTCTTCTCCACGGTGGCTGTCAGGTGAGTGAAGCTGATGGATCCTGACCTCGACTTAGCTATGAAAGTAAGACCTCAGTGTTTTACTGCCTCAATGGCAGGAAGTTCTCTCTTTTCAATGGGCTAGTGTGTATGTAAGTGGCTTGGTGTGTGTCTTGCTCTGCTTCTTACATCCGTGGGGTGACTCGAAGGAGCTGGAGGAGCAATTGAACTCTCATTCAGTGTGGAGATAAATGCTCAGTGTCTTTTTGGTGTCCCTGGGCTGCTTACTGATGGCATCTTTCTTCATTCACCATGTGATAAACTTTAAGAATCCAGCAGTGGCTGAATACATGTATATCAAATAAGCCAGATGTGTGTCGACTTAGGGCACTTATGTTGTAGTTTTAACCACACAAAAAACTACCTAGAACAGATGTAATGTGTAACATAGAAGGCTGTGGAAAGGCTTCTAAGTCTTAGAAATTAGTTTAGTTGTCTAGATTTTGGAGTTTCAATCTCACTCTGTCACTAACTTGTCTTGCTTAATTCATGCAATATCTTTGCCTCACTTGAGTACTTTGTAAAACCAGTTAAATCTGTTTAATTCTTAAAAGATTTGTAAAATATCTGTGCTTGAATTATAATTCAGATCATGTATGAATTCATGCTTTGTGCATGGCATTTTATTAAATTCTCTGAGGACCAAAAAGATGTTTACTGTAAGGTATGGTCCTTTTCCTGAACATGATTGTGATCTAATAGTGAAATTGAGATGTATAAAAATACAATAATAGCCAGCAGAATGTGAGAAAGGTCATATAAAAGGTAGAAAATCTTGTGAAACATCATGGAAGGAAGGCACTACTTCTGATTTACAAAAAGTAACAGGAGTAGGTGGGTTGTTGTGAGGTTCAGAAGGTGCTTAATAGTGGAGTAGTATTTGAATTGGACTTTTAAGAATGGGCAAAAATTGGACTGGTTAATCTGGGATGGGATTATTAGTCTCTATAGGCTTTTTCTCCTTTTCTTTGCCTATGCCAATTTTGGTTTGCTGAGATGGCACTGTTTTAGCTCAAGTTATTCCCTTGGGAACTTGGGACCTCTGTTTGAAGAGTGTTGTGCAGTGATCACCCAGACTATCTCAGGAGGGTCACAGATATGGAAAATTACAGACTGCTAGACAATTCCAGCATAACTATAAGAGCTCAGCAAACTGATAGCAGATAGCCACAGGATATCTTTTTTTAAAAATAGGAATTCCCGGGACTGCTTTCTTTTAAAAACCAGGCATAAGATGTTCTCACTACTTTTCTGATTAGATGTGGGTGATATAAACCTGGGCCCATCCTCTTGTCAAGTTACTGCTGCCTGCTGTATAAAAGCTCACTCTACCCCAGAGGTAATCAAACACCCTGAGCACACAGCTGGGGAGGAAAGAAGGCTGTGGGGTTCCTCTCCTCTCAGTGTGTTTTTATGGACTATGTCCCTAGCTGAATGTAAGCTCTTGAGAGCAGGGACTGTTGGAGTGAATTAAAAATAAAAAAGAGGTCTCACGGATCTCTGCCATGAGAGCTCTTAGCCACTCAAGCTCACAACTGTTGGAATGACCAGTCCACGCCAAGGGAGAACAATCCTGCCACTAGGAAATCATATGGTTGTTTGAGAACCTTCATCAAAATCAGCAATGACTTTCTTCTCTGGACTTGGCCTGCTTTCATGCTTCAAAATCAATGAAGTAGAAGTGTCAGGACTTCAAGAGACCAATCAAAGGGCCTATAAAAGTATAAATAGTTTCAAAAGATAAAATTTCAGGTATATTGTAAATAATGGCATTTTAAAATAAAACTGTTGTATTACTCTTTTACATATATCATATGGAATCTAGGTGTCATGGTTTGAAGCTGTATATACCCCAGAAAAACATGCACTTAAATCTAGTCCATTCCTGCGGGTGTGACCCCATTGTAAGGAGGACCTTTTGAGGAAGTTACTTCAGTTAAGAAGGTGTGGCCCACCTCAATCAGCTTGGGTCTAATACTGAAGTCCTTTATCAGTGGAGTGAAATTCAGACAGCTGGAGAAAAAGGCCATAGGAAACAAGGGACTGCACAATGATGGAAACTGGAAGAAAAGGGTGAGACCAGGAGACACTGCCATGGGCCTTGCCATGTGACAGAGGAACCAAGGTTTGCTGGCAGCCAGCCCCAGAATGCCATAGTCTTTAGAGAGAAAGCATTGCCTTTATCGTGCCTTGATTTGGACTTTTTCCCAGCCTCAATCCATGAGTGAATAAATTCCCATTATTTAACCCAATCCATTTCATGGTATTTGCTTGAGCAGCCTAGGAAACTAAAACACTAGGTATCATGGCAGTTTGGTACCTAGCAATAGCCATTAAAAATACATGGGAGCAATGGAAGAAATTATATCATTGATGTGGAGACAGTGGCCACTGGAGGTGCTGATGTCAGGGAGAGGGAAAAAGAGGTGTAATATGAGGGCATTTTCAGGACTTGGAATTGACCTGGATGACATTGCAGTGACAGATACAAGCCATTATATATCCTGCCATAGCCTACAGAATTGAGTGGGAGACAGCGTAAACTACAATGTAAACTATAGTCCATGCTTAGTGGCAATGCCCCAAAATGTGTTCATCAGTTGCAATGAATGTATCGCAATAATGAAAGAAGTTAATGTAGGGAAAAGTGGGAGGTCTGGGGAGTGGGGCATATGGGAATCCCTTATATTTGTTTATGCAACAATTTAAGTAATCTAAGTATCTTTTAAAAATAAATATAAAATATATTTTAAAAAAACAAAAAAACCCCAACATCAAGTATGAAAAAACAACAACAACAACAAAATATATATATATGGGAGCAGATGTGGCTCAAGCACCTATTCAGTTCCTGGTACCTCCTGAAAAAACAAACAACAAGCAAAACATATGGGAAAACCAATTCGGGGAAGCTGTTGCGGCTCAGTGGTTGAGTGTCATCTTCCCACATGCAAGGTCCTGGGCTCAATCTCTGGGCCCTAGTACCTCAAAAAAATTATATATATGTAATGAACAAGATTTTAACAATTGGAAATTTTACTTGGTTCTTCTTTCTTCCTTAAATTTTATTTGCATTCTACTTCCCCCAAAGAATATATTTTTATGCTTGAGATCTCTCATTCGATCACCCTTTTATACCTTGGGCAGTTGCGTGGGACAGAGTGCAAATAATAATGTAAACTATAATCCACAGGTAGTGGCAATGCTCCAATATGTGTTCATCAATTATAACAAATGTACTACACTAATGAAGGATGTTGTTAAGGTGGGAAAGTGTGAGAAGGGGAGGGAGTGGGGCATATGGGAATCCCCTATATTTTTTAAGTAACATTTATGTAATCCAAAGTTTCTTTAAAATAAATAAATAAATTAATTTTAAAAAATACATCTATAAATTTTAATCAAAGTAATTAAAAAATCATAAGATTCTACATGCTAAAATTTTTATACTTGACTGTGTTGTTAGTCAGCAAACATCATTAAGGTATTATATTACACAAAGAGTAAACTTTTATTGGAAATGCACTACTTAATGGATGGTTAAGAATTTGTTCATATATGAGTATTACTTATTGCTGTATCAGGTTCCTCATCCTTGGCAATGTTGACATTTTGAGCTGAATAATTGTTTTGAGGGTCTGTCCTGCACACTGTAAGATATTTAGCAGCATCTTTGGCCTCTACCTGCTAGATGTCAGCACTACCCTCAGTTGTGACAACCAAATATGTCTTTAGACATTGCCAAATGTCATCTGGGAGGCAATATCTCCCCTGGTTGAGACCACTGTACTAGATTGAAACAGGGTGCAGTTTAGGAGCAGATGCCAGTTCTATACAAACTGAAGTTATTTTCAAAGAATGGTGCAATTGACAAGAAAATTTATAATCAGTCCATTGCTCTTTAAAGATTTCAAGCTGAAATTGTTTCCCATTCACCTAAACCAACCCATTAACCTGAATAACTTATTGTTGGATCAATTTACTTAAGGTATTAAAGGGATGCAGCTTGTAAATATGTGTGTGTATGCTTATATATGAGTGTGTGTGTGTGTGTGTGTGTGTGTGTGTATTTAAGGCTACATAACAATATTAAGAAGTATAGCTATGTGAGCTTGTCTTTTCTTGTAACAAAGCTTCCCAAATGCCATTCTTTGATATGACTTTACATTTTCTTGGCTATTTTGGATGCTACATATAGATTCTCCTTGAATCTATATGTACACACATGAGCATTTGGGTACACTAGTGTGCAAGTGCAAACACGTTGGTGTGTACACTTGCCTTGCAGTGTGCTTTGTGTGATGTAGTGGAAGTCAGAAGACCTAGGAACCATTCTCTTCTTTACCTTTCTGTGTGATGTTGGTCTTATCACCACATGTCTCTGAGCATTGTAAATTGAGACTGCAGGTACCGCTCCTGGGTAAAGGATTGTTCTGTAGCTCAAATGACTTATTAGGAGCAGCTCATTTATCATGAAATGATAAAGCCACACACAATAACTCTAAGGGATTATTTTCCCTTGATTTAAGGTATTCTCCCTAATTCTTGTATGAGAATTTAAATATTATGAAAACTAGTTGCTTTATGATGATAAAATATTATACTTTGCTTTGTGCAGATTAAAAAGTCATGTGTTTTTAATTGCCCCTAATTCTCCATGGAATATTCATTCTTACTCTTAATGGCTCCTCATGGCTGAAAATTAATTTGCATCCTTACCCAATGTCATATTATGGCTCTACAATGATTTTCAAAAAATTATTGACAAAGCTTAAGATGTACAAAGATTTTCTTTATCTGCATATTAATAACTAATTACAAATATGACCTAAATTTTACAATCTTTATACCCTTCCTTATTCCCAAAGGATAATCATTATATGGCTTTCACATAGTAACTAAAATACTAGACTCAGTTGAAATAAAACAAAAATTTAAAAAAGGTTTATTTTATTTATCCTTTCCCGCCCCCCCCCATTCGTGCTCTCTGTCTGCTTTCTGTCTGTTCTTTGTGTGCTCTCTTGTCTTCTTTTTAGGAGGCACTGGGACCCGAACCTGGGACCTCCCATGTGGAAGGGAGGCACCCAGTCGCTTGAGCCACCTTCTCTCCGTGCTTGTTGTGTTTCTCATTATGTTCCCTTGTTGTGTTTTCTTGTTGCATCATCTTGTTGTGTCAGCTTGCTGTTCCAGCCCATTGCATCAGCTTGCTGTCTTGCTTGTCTTCTTTAGGAAACACCAGGAACCGAACCCGGGACCTCCCATGTGGTAGGCAGGTGCCCAACTGCTTGAGCCACATCTGCTTCCCAAAATTAATTTTTATAAATGGAAAAATTTACTAATTTTAATTCAAAGATAACTCCTCAGTATCCCTTCATTTAATGCATGGATTTGACTTGTCACAAATTTCTCCTGTGAAATGAAGACCCACTCTTTTGTGTTCTTGGTTACTTTTGTGTTGTCTTCAGGCTTTCCTGCCAGGCTGTTCGATGAGCAGACAGTGTCAGTAGACTTCTCTGTCAGGCTTTATTTAAAAATTGTCTTATATTTTAGAAATTTTATTGTGATTTTAGAAAGTCTAGTGAAAAATGTTTCTCTCCTTTAGGAAGCCACAGACTTAGCAGGAGCCTGAGTTATAAAATGGAGAAGTCAAATGTGAGCTGGGAGAGGTAATGAGCAGGTGAGTTTGGAGCTGTCCAAGAGTGGCTCCTTCTGGATCTCAGTCTTGAGTTGACACAGGCATAGGATGCAGAGGGCCAAGAGCAGTATCAAGTCTGTCTTACTCTGGGATGAATTTAAAAGGAGCATATTGTCCTAGAGGAGCTATCAATTTAGAAAAGGGAGTAGTAGGGTTTTAAGAAAGCAATTCATACCTTTTATTTGAGAGGCAAACGAGAACAACTAAGAGATGGTATGCTGGTTAATTTCATGTGTCACCTTGACTGGGTTATGGTGTTCAGTTGTTTGGTTAAATATTAGCCTAGATACTGTTGTGAAAGTATTTTGTAGATGTGATTAGCATCTGCATCAGTTGACTTTAAGTAAAGGAAATTACACTTGATAATGAGGGTGGAACTCATCTAGTCAGTTGAAGGCTTTAAGGGCAAAGAACTGAGGTTTCCAGAAAAAGAAGAAATTCTGCCTCAAGACTACCACATCTACTCTTGTCTGAGTTTCCAGACTGCCAGCCTCCTCTACAGATTTCCGACTCAAGGCTGCAACAGCCACTCTTGGCAGAATTTCCAGTCTGCTGCCTTACCTGCGGATGTCAGACTAGGCTGCCCCCACAACTGAGTCAGTTCCTTAAATTAATCTCTCTTTCTCTCCATATGTATATTGGTTCTGTTTTTCTGGAGAACCAAGATTGATACAAATGATAAACTAAGCAATTGGGAATTGTTCAGCAACTCAATTGGGTAAAAAAATATACTAAACTGCTTTTATGGAAGAAGTTTTCAATTTTTTTTCAGCTGCAAAACCCTTTCTTCCAAGTTAAATCTTACATGGCTTCCCACATCCTCTCAGCCCTCTTCATATATGAAATAGGTAAAAGTAGGGCTGCTGCAGTGAGAAGCAGATGCTGGGACCAAGCCTCATCTGATTGTCTTCCCCACTACGGACCCTGGGGTAACCTTTTGGAACTTGAGGATTCCATGGATCACAGTTTGAAAACCACTATTTTAATTTATAATGGAAAAGAAACATTTAACCTAAAGAAACCAAATAATAACCTATACCTTGGTGTTGGCTTTTCTTTTACATTTTCTTCAATATGGGGATCTACAGCCTTTGTGTAGAAACTTTATATTAATCTATGTGTATGATTATTAGAATAAGAAATAATGTATTATATATAAATAAGTTATGTATTATAAACCTGCTTCTTCTGGTTATCTGTATCTAAGGAAATCTTGCCGATTCTTTTAAAGCAGGTACATATAGATCATTGGTGGCAAACATACAAATTTTAGAAATAGTGTGTTGGAGCACTTGGTCTTTTAGATTCTTGCAACATCTAATACATCTTTTTATCCACCCAACCCTCAGCACAATATCTAGCATATTATACACATGCCATAAATGTTCTCTGAAGCAAGTTTTCAAAATGAGTTTCTGAAGGCACTAATTAATATTTTAAATCTGTGGCATAATCAGTTAAAGGGAGGTAATATTTGTGTCTTACCTCAGCATTATGCAATTTTCTCTCTTTCCCACCCTGGGAATTTTGTATATGTTGGGAAACTTAGTTGTTCATTTAAACTGATTGTTTTGGAGTACAATGGGCAGAGAAAGAGGCAGCATCATGAGAGAAGCCATAGAAAGAAGGAATATGGTTTGTCAGGTGAGAGATCTCCCCCCTTTTTACTACTGGGTATTGCTAGCAAAACACACACACACAACAATTCCCTACCCTCTCTAGAGTTTCATATCTGAGGGATTGGATGCTGTCGTGGCAAAAGTCAAGGAGAGGATGAATTAGATGTTCTGATAAAGTCACATAAGTCTATATGTAATATAGAGGCTTTGTAATAAATTTTATATTTAAAAGTGTGTGTCCTCAATTATGTCTTTTAATAACAATGGGCATTATTTGAAAGTAATATTTAATGCAAAACCTCGGGAGAAAGTCTCTATATAAATAAAAATATTGCATTTACTATTTTAATTCTTTTCCTGCGGAATATTTTGGACCAAAGTTCTAATCTTTATTAAGTTACCAGTTGATACAGACAATTTTTATGAGAAATTATTGTGAATTTTAGGAAACTAGCTACTTGAACTCTATTCTTTTTGTCATCATTTCAGATGGATTTCAAGAAGGTAAGTAGTGGATCTTTTGCTAATTCCCTTTCTTAATAGAAGGAAAAAATTCTGATTAAATAATGTCAGCTATATTAATTGTAGAAAATGAAGCAGTTTATGGATATTTCAGGATGCTTTTTAATACAAACAGAAAACCCAACTTAAAGCGGCTTAAGCAAGAGAAGAATTGGATTTCAGGATTGGTTTGATCTAGGACTGGTTTGATAACTGGTAATATTAGTAAAGATCTGGTTTTGTTCCTATCTCTTCATGTGGCATTGATTCTGTCTTTTCCAGTGATCAAATATAAGTCCTGAACATCCTTCTCCCTGGGTTGACTTAGGTAACATGCCAAGAGAATGCTGTGTGCTGACTCATTTAGGCTGAGTTAAATACTCATCCCTGAATCAATAACTGTGCAAGTATTGGAATTTTGTTGATTGGCTTAAAACAATTAGAGTTTAGGCCTGACTACTGCTTCCTCACTACTGAAGCAGGAAATGGAATTACTATCTCCTTACCTATATGACTAGGAATTAGGGATTCTGTTAAGAGGAGAAAAGGGGCTTGAATATTGCAGCAGTAATTAACATTATACTCTACTGGGAATAAGTATTCATGTTAACTATTATTTGAAAATAATGATTCTTATTTTTGCCTATAAGTATAATTTCTATTGAGTCATTTTTGAAGATTAAGGCTTAGTATTATAAAGAAGGTAATTCTAGTGCAGGTTGAGTTACCTGATTTGTTACAAATACATAATTTAAGATACATTGAATATAAGTACATAGCTATTTAGTACATTTGGAGTATGTATTAGTCAGGGTTCTCTCCGGAAACAGAATCAACAGGACATATCTGTCAATAATATGAGATTTTATAAGAGTCTCTCACGTGACCGTGGGGGTGCACAAGTCCAGGTTCCACAGGCAGGTTGCAAACTAGGGGCTCCAATGAAAGTCCAATGAAACGTCCTTGATGAGTTTCTGGGAGAAGCTGGCTGTCCAAAGATGAGTTGGGAAATTCTCTCAATGTTGAAATCACTTCCCCTTTTAAGGCATTCAACTGATTGGATAAAAGCGTCACCCATTGCTGATGCAATCTCTGATTGATGCAGATGTAATCAGCCATCCACGCAGTAAACTCACTGGTGATTGAAGTCCATAAATGCTCTTGTATTACAATTAGCCCTGTGCTTGCTGGACCAAACACCTGGACACAATTACCTGGCCGAGTTGATACATTAGCCTAACTATCACAGTCTACCCCTTGTCAACTCGGCAACCATACACATTACCCTAAACCATACTTAGTCTCTAAGTGAAAACAATAGCAAAAGCGCATACATATATATTTCTGTCTAACAATGTTCAACTCCCCTGTGTACAACTGGAAACGCATTAATTCCCCCACAGAATAGGGTGCAAGTCCTTGGGTAATATTCACTCTTAAATTTGACATCCTTAAATATTATGATGTGAAATTAATACAACTTTTCATATGACAAGGGAAAAGGTTGGGGAAGAAAATGAAGAAATTTGTTTTGTGTACATATACAATCATACTCATAATGAAACAAGGAAGAAGGGTTCATGACAATTACAGTCCTCATTTCTGTAACTGGTCATGTGGTCGAAGTTCATATTTATCACTGCCTTCTTCCACTACCCATTCCATGCTCCCGTTACCTTTAGCAAGCACTTCAGCTGGCTGTGGTTCTTTGCCTGGTGGGGTGACCCAAACTTTCATTCTCGAAGATTCTGGGCCATTGTTAGTCCTGCTTGGATTGGTTTGTTGCAATTTTCCATTGACTTTAATCACAGGGCATGGTACTGAGTGGGCATGCCCACTCAGTAAGGTCTATCCACATACCTCTTCCCCAGACCTCCTTGTCACCAATTTTCCAACCACGTTCCTTCCAAGTCCCTGACCATCCAGCTAAACCATTGGCAACAGCCCATGATTCAGTGTACAAATGCACCTCTGCCTAGTTCTTCTTCCAAGCAAAATGAACAACTAGGTGCACTGCTCGAAGTTCTGCCCACTGGGAGGATTTGCCCTCACCGCTATCCTTCAAGGATGTCCCAGAAAAGGGCTGCAGTGCCGCAGCTGTCCACTTTTGGGTGATACCTGCATATTATGCAGAACCATCTGTAAACCAGGCCCAAGTTTTCTCATCCTCAGTCAACTGATTTTAAGGGACTCCCCAAGAGGCCAAAGCTATGGGCTGTGAAAGAGAATGTAACATGGCAGGAGTGGTGACCATGGGCATTTGGGCTGCTTCCTCACATAACTTACTTGTGCCTTCAGGACCCTCGAGCCCTATCTCGTATGTACCACTTCCACTTTATTATGGAGTGCTGCTGTGCATGCCCAACTTTATGGTTTGGTGGGTCAGACA
>JAQZBX010045606.1:0-20990 GCA_029593785.1 Cabassous unicinctus | reverse complement strand
GGCCGGCAGCCAGGGAGATTGTTTTTTCTTGGACTAGATTGCTGTTTCTGCTTCATTTGGGGTGAGGTCATGGACTCCTAGGACAGCATGCTTTTGCTTTGGTTAATTCAATTAATCCGTTTCCAGAACGAGCATCTAGCTCCTTGCCTGATTTCATTCACTGGTGTGCACGTGTGTGTGTGTGTGTGTGTGTGTGTCCCCCGCAAAGGCCATGGGGCCAGAGCCGTATGTGCCCCCCTCTCGGGGAGCCCCAGTGTATGCAGGCCTCGGGCTCAGTGCAGAGAAGACACGCGTCCTCAACACCTCCCCTCCCAGAGCACACCCGAGCGCCAGGTCCTCTCCTCTCCTGCTTACAACCCCGGGGGAGGAGGCCGAGGCTGAGGAAGTGAAGCCGCTGGACGCAGAGCGGGTTTTCAACCTCAGCCGTCGGTCACGCTCCCGGGCCTTGCAATAAGAGCCGCAGGTAAGGAAGGGGACAGCAGCCGCCCCCGCCTCCTTCTGCCGGCTGCGGATGGCTCAGAGTGCCTGGGCTCTGCTTGCAGCCAGTGGAGGCTGTGCAGGCCACTGTGCCGTCTTTCCCCAGCAGCCTCTGATCCAGAGCCACAGAAACTTGACCCAGGCTCCTGAGGCGCCTGTGAAGGCACCGCACTGACGGGAGCCATGCCTTCGTGCTTTCATCATATATTTCTCAGCAACAGGCAGTCTGGCAGAAAAAGACAATTAAATGAGTAATTGCCACCGGATGTCACGAGAGCAAGGCTGGGGACGTGGGCGGGGGGGTGGGGAGTGGATCGTGGGCCCCGGGAGAAGCCTAGTTGTCAGGGCGGGGACCCTAGAGGAGAGTGTCGTGGGGGCAGAGCCCGCTGTGTGGACACCGACCGAGGCCCCGGCGCCTGAGGTCCCCAGTGTGGCTGGCCCAGGAAACGCTGAATGACCGTCAAGGAAGTCGTGTGAGCTCTCCCCGCAACGCTGCAGAGAAGATCTGGGGGAGTTTCCTGCTCTGAGGGTTCAGCCGGGCGGCCCACAGAGCAAACATTTTTTATTCTCGCTGTTTGTGGCGGCCACACTGCAAAGTGCTTTGATGTATAGAAGCTGGTTGACATCTAGACCTGGCTGAAAGAAGCTTCTCTTTTTGTTCCAAATATAATGTTGTTGTTTTTTCATAAATGGGGACTGCTGTCCTCCCCGGCAGAGTGATTCATTTTCCAAAGTTGACTATCCTAAGAAATAAATTCTCTTGAACTTTGAAAGACCAGAAAGCAACTGCAATAATTAAACAAAGCTCCCTTGGGCTTCTCCAACTTTTCATCAAGTCACTCCAAAACAGAGAAGAGTAAAACCCTTCCCTAGAAAGTTTGGGACATGGGAACAAGCTCTCAGGAAGTCCTTGGAAATCTTTTGTTTTATTTTCCAAAGTTCTATGAATTTTGCATGATCTCTGTAGTATATCAGAGATCACTGCAATATGAAAACAGTGTATTTCCCCCAAAGCAAGAAACCCCTTTTCTCTTTGCGTAGTTACACATTGTCTAGATGCGATTATTTGTTTGTCTGTTTGTTTGTTTTTAACAATAAATACAATCGTAAGTGCATAAAATTTGTAGTAAAATTTGAAAATATTCTACAACACTTTAGAGTTGTTTTTTTTTTCCTTTGGTATAGTGATCCCAAATCTAAACCAGAAACCTGGGATTCATTTAGATCACTTGGGATCTCTGTTTCTGTTTGTTTGTTTTAGCCTGTAAAATGGAGACAAAAACATTTGCTACCTCGGGACGCTATAAGGATTAAATTGAATTAATGTGTGTAAAGTGCCAGGCAATAATGGGCACTCCATTAAAATTTGTTTCTTTCCAATAGGTGCATTTCAGTGCAACTTAAAAGAAAATAATTTGTCTTCTAAATCAACAGAGAATTATCTGCAAGTCAATATGCTCAGGGTTTGAAATAGATGATTAGGGTTCTGGAATTTGACTTGTATTTTCAACTCCTCCCTTGATTTCTATGAACTGTAGGAATTCGTGAATTCTTCCTACGCTGTGGTCTTCCTAAAAGCTGCAATAATAATACTGGTGTGCATGAAAATAAATGAGAAGAAAGAAAGGCGTTTCAAACATACCTTGGTAACAGCTCTGTGCTCTCTGCTAGGCCATGGTTTTCTAAGGACATCTCAGAAGTTTGATGAGCAGCATTATGAAAGAATGGGAATTATCCTCCTCCTCTGAACATCTGAGACATTGGAGGGGAAGGGGCTCGAGCAAGCCTCCCAAGGGGATGTGGTAACCACTGAGCTGCCCGACATCAGAGTGTCACTGCCCCAACCGTGCCCACTACCAGGCCAGCGCATCTCAAAAGCCATCAAGCTAGCCCAGTGGCAGGCAGACAATTTGGAATGTACAATCAAAGCCTCCCCGGAGTGTTTTCCTTTTTCTTAATTACCGCACAAGGAGACCGAGGAAAGGAAGGGAGGAAATGTCTTTGGACCTCAAATCCATAACTTAATTTTTAAAAGTCACAAGATGGAATTCCGTTTCAACAAATAAAATTTTAAATGGGAGATACTGGTCGTGTGCTATTGAAATAGATAAACATCTATTTTTTCAAAGCACAGTGCTAACTAAAATAAGGCCAAGTTTACTCTAGGTGCAAATTAATGAATTCATTGGTGATAAGAATCAGCTAAACCTTCAAATTAAATTTTTTGTGTAGTAAAGTGCAATTTATCATTGTTTTCTTAAACAACAACAGAACAATTTTAAAATGCCTCATTATGAGTTGGTAAGAATTATTTTTTACAGTTATAGTGCTTTAAAGATAAATTTGTTAAGTTTATTTCAAATAAAGGAACAGTCCAAAAGATTTTTTAGACAGCACTGAAGAAAATGAAACCCTATAACTACGGCAAAATGCTCTCCTCCTCATCTTGGTAAAGATGGCAAAATAGTACATAAACTACTGCGATACCCATCAGAATTATTACATTTCTTTAAAAAACATGCTAAATGGAAATGGTATAGGAAACAGTCTGCTAGACACACAGGGTGACGTTTTATCGTGCACGTAGGATTCTCACTAGTTACGTGGGAGAAATACTCATATCATACGAGTGTCGTCGTATCACTGACATTGTCATTAGCCTACTTTGCTCGTTTGCTGCCATCACAATAATCAGAGTGCCCTGCAAGGAGAGTCTCACAAATGGCATCTTTTACTGTGAGGCAGCGTTTGTGAATTTACTAGGCTGTTTGGAAGAAAAGAAGATGAGGGTTGCTTTGAGGGCAGATCGTCCCGTCAAATTAACTCGATGACCTTAAACATGAGCCCAGGGAGAAAAAAAAAGGAGAAAAATAAAAATGAATGTGAGGCCATGCTTGTCCAGAACTAGACCAAGCGTGTCACGCTGCTAAGAACTATTTCTCACTGCCCGGAGAGTCCCTGCAAAGTGATCTGTGCAGAGTTCACGTAAATTGCAAGCTGGAGCAACCCCTGCCTCTCCTAACGCCCCTGAACTGCTCTGCGAGAGAACACCTGGCCAGAGCCCCGACGCCCGCGGACCCGAGAGACGCAAGCAGTGAGCGTGCGCCGCTGCTGTTCAGCCGTCTCCCGTGGATGCTAACTATTGAGTGTAATATTTTGCCTTGAACTGAGCTGTTCATACTTGAAAATCTATCTCCAGACACTGGTTTTTTGGTCATGCGGGTCAAGGCACATGAATTTCAAGTAAACATGGAGGAGGCAGAAACATTTTAATTTCCTAGGAGTTACAATCAGGTGTTTTTCATGTGTGTTACACAATGTCTGTTAAAATTAACAAAATATATTATTAATAACAATAATGACATCAGTTCGTTGAGCACCTGCATGTACCAGTTACTCTGCTCAGTGTTTTATATGACATGCCTCTTTCAATCCTCACAAAAATCTATGAAGCAAAAACTGTTATCCCCATTTTACAGGTGAGGCAACTTAGGCTTGTTGGCATGAAATAGCACGGTGAAGTTTGTACAGTCAGTAAATGGTGAAATCAGGATTGGAAACCGAGCGTTTTGACTCCTCATCTCCTGCTCTTAGACTGCTATTCTCATTCAAAAAGAATTTAAGGTAGCTTTGAGAGATGCGTATCAAAAGAACGTGAAGCAAAGGAAGTGAGAAAGACGGCAGAGATTTGGGATTCAAATGGGGCCAGCAATTAGCTCAGTATATGAAATGTACTTGCTAATGTGGAAGCACAAATTTACTCTAAGCTTTCTAGCAGTCTCTGCAAAAACACAATATGGTGCCTATTTTATAAAAACAAACCGTTTGGTCAAGAGAAGCACAACTATTCTTTATTAAGGGATCCTCATCAACAGAATGCTATGGAATATAATGAAGCCCACTGTCTTAGTCAGCCAAAGGGGTGCTAATGTGAAATACCAAAAATGGGTTGGTCTTTATAAAGGGTATTTATTTGGGGTAGAAGTCCACAGATACCAGGCCATAAAGCGTTAAGTTTCTTCTCTCACCAAAGTCCATTGCCACGTGTTAGAGCAAGACAGCTGCCAGCATTTGCCAGGGTTCAGGCTTCTGGGGTTCCTCTCTTCCCGGGGCTGTGTTTCTCTCCGGGCTCAGCTCCTGTTTCCTCCACAAGGTCAGCTGTAGGTGATCAGGCGAATGGCTTGCTTCTCTTCTCCTGGGGCATTCTTTCCAACATCAAAACTGCTTCTCAAAGACTGCTTCTACTCTGTTCTTGCCATGCCTTTTATATTCGATTCCCCACCCACCAAGGGGTGGGGCTCAATGCCCTACTGACATGGCCCAGTCAACGCCCTAATCATAACTCAATCATGCCCAGATTAACAAATCAGTTTACAAGCATGATCCAATTATATTTTTGGAATTCATAATTACATCAAATTGCCAAATGGCCACACCCACTCTCAATAATATCCTCACAGTAAATACAGTGATGAATTTCACAGGGTTGTGTCTTTCTGAGCTGCCAACACAGGCAGGTAGCGTCATTCCAAAGCACAATTCAGTTAAAGCAAATTTCCAGAGGCCAGCAAGCCGCGGTGCAGATGTGCACAGGTCTCGTGCAAGACTGAAAGCACACGTGAAGTCAAGCAATTTGCTTCGGAAACAGAAAGATAAAGCAAAACACAAAATTAAATTCATGACATAGCTTTCTTTCCCTCGCTAAGGATAATAACTGGCTTCCTTTATTAGCTGTGACATATGTACAATATTTTACAAGAAGTAAAAATAATGAAACATAGAATTCCACCTCAGGAGTTTATCTTAGAAATGGAGCTTTCCGAATCCCTGGCGTGGCTGTTAACCAAACTCACCCGTGATTTCACATGTGCCTGTCCTTGCTTGCAGGCATACCTCAGAGATACTGCGGGGTTGCTTCCAGACCACTGCAATAAAATGAATGTGGCAATGAAGCGAGTCACACGGATTTCTTGGTTTCCCAGTGCATGTAAATGTTTACGCTATACTGCAATCTAGTCAGTGTGCGATAGCATTATGTCTAAAAATGTAGAGAGATACCTTAGTTAAAATGTGGCACAGAGACACGAGGTGAGCACGCGCTGTTGGAAAAATGGAGCCGATAGACTCGCTCGACGCAGGGTTGCCACGAACCTTTGCGCTGTAAAAAACGCAGTATCTGCGAAGCACATGAAGTGAAGCACAGTTGAACGGGGCATGCCTGTATACACTCCTCAAATCTGCTGTTTTATTTTCCCCACCTGGGAAAACAGACTGGCATTCACCCTTTGCGTTTCAGCTCTACCAGTTTTCCTCTAACTTCTCTCACCTAACAGAACCGACCAAGTTTAAACTGTATCCCCACAGCACTTTGAATGGAGCCATAAAGTCTAGCACATGTTGAACATTTGCTGTACACTGTATTCACCTTTAATCTTCACAACCAGGTACTATTACCAACCCATTTTACAGGCGAAGGAAGTGAGGCCTGCAGCTTAATCAGCCCGCCCAGCACCACACAGAGGTAAATGATGGTCAGCTTTCACACTAGGCGGTCTGTCCCCGGAGCGCTCACGGACTGCTTGCCGCGGGGCCCCGGCCTCCCTCTTGTAGCTTCCCTGGCTGCCACCCGGCACAGGGTGTCTAGTTGTGCATCTTCTTGACTCTCTCGTTCCTTCCAAAGGAAGACTTCCCACGCTAGCTCGCTGCTTCTTCAGCTCCCCTTCACTCCTCATCCAGTTAGGTCCTGATTTGTGGGTCCCCCCCACTCCACGGAAGCGACGATCATCGTGGCCACCAGTGACGAGAAGGTTCTCGATTCAGTTAGCCACCCCTCTTTCTGCCTGACTTCTCAGACAGCTTAGCAACTTCTGGCCCCTCTCTCCTGAAAGCACCTCGCCTCTTGATTTCCCTGCCACCACTGCGTCCTGTTTCTCTTCCTATGCCCAGGCTGCGCCATCTCAGCCTCCCTGGTTTCCTCTTTCTCTGCCTGCTGTTGGATTTTCATCCCCTACTCCCAAGTTCAATTCCTGGCTTTCTCCTTTCCCTCTGTACACCCCCAGCTATTTCCTTCCGGTGCCGAGCTTTCTCCTGAGCTCACCGTCCACATGGTCAGTTGTTCCCACCCGCTCCCCTTGTTTTCCTAGGTAGGACTTTACTGTAGCACCCCTCTTTCTTATTTTGATTCCTGGCCTCTGGCACAGAGCAGGCGCTCAGCAAATGTTTTGAATGAGAACTTGGGTTAACCTGGTTAGAGGCTGTTTTGTGGTGAATCAGGTCAAAATGATGATGTTATAAACTGTAAAACTCCCCTGGAGAAGAAACTAGATTCGAAAGACAGAACAGACTGGCCTTGGAAACGGGATGTGTGGCTGAGGGCAAGAGCCCAAGATGCCTCCTAGGAGGCCAGAACGGGCCACTGGGCGTCCGAGCGCAAAGACAGAGGGCTGGCTCTCTTCGGGTCAGCTTGCCAGGCAGCGGCCAGCATGTCAGAGCATTTTGTTTCGTGCTGCCTAGAAACGCCCTTGCGTGTAAGATCAGCCCGAGGGAGGAGTGTCTTCTCCCCAAGCCGTTAGTTGGCTGCACCCACTCTGCCCATCTCTAAGTGCCACGAGATCAGATTGTTTTGTCCCTCACACCTCGTAGGCACACAACAGCTGTGGCTCGTCTTTTACTGAGCACCTTCTACGTGCCAGCCCCTGTGCTACAAGGCTTGACATTATCTCCCTTAATAGTCACACTAAAAAGAAGAAGCTTGTTTTAGGGGTGTGGACGCTGAGGCTTGGAAAGGCTAGGTGGCTGGCTCAAGTGTGCTGGTAGTGAAGTGGACGCGAGAGTGCAGCGCAGGCCTGTGGGATGCCAAAGGCTGCTTGCTCTTCCACACTACGCTACACAGCCTTCCGTGGGGAGGGAAGGTTTCCAGGAAAATAAATTTATGTTTGGATAATTCCGATGAGAGAACGAGAGAACACAGGAGTCTTCACAGCAAGGACGTGTTGATGTGTTTTATTGAAAGAGAGCTTCCCTTCGTGAATTGCTACATGTACACCTGCCATCACTTTAAAGCGGAATGGATGTCCAAGCTCTTTCAGCACCGAACAGAGCTCTTGAAGTGTTGCTTGCTGTAAAAAACAGCGAGAGGGAGCTGCGCCTTCAGGCTTGCGTGTTTTGTTCTTGCCGCTGCTTGCTTTTTAGAGGGAAGAAGCATTTTGTTGGTGGTGGTAGTTTCGATTTGTTTTTTTTTTAATTAGAGAAGTTGTGGGTGAGGCCGTATGTTTTGATCAACGCTGCTACTTTCTTTTTTGGTGCGACTTTAGAAGCAAAAGCTCCTTCGACATGTGTTCTCTCTCAGGAGCCCTCAGACTATGAAGAAGCTGGAGGGGTTTTCCGGTACTGAAAAAAAAAAGAGAAGTGAAGATAAGCACTCTGGTTGAAAATTTAGAAATTCTCAAAAGATTATGAAAGAAAAAAATTAGAGATAAGGAAAAACATTTGGAGTTTGTGAGACAAATATGAGACCTTCAGACGCAGGGGAAGAAGAGAGCGATTAGAAAGAAGCCCTGCAGCAGAGCGCTGCGGCCTGGGGCCCAAGCGGGAGGAGAGAAGGGGCACCCGACTGGGGCACGTTCTCAGGTTCTCAAAGCAACGCTGACGTCCTTCTCAGCAAAGCTGAAGGCAACTCACTGACTCGCCAGTTAGAAGCCCGAGAAAGCGTTGAGGAAGAGGCGTGGCAGCCAGGCAGTGCCAGGGGAGCCAGGGGGCCTCTGCCCGCTGCCGGCCCGGCCTTCGCCCCGCAGGGCCCACCCCCATGGACTGCCGGGGGACCCCAGCCACGGCAGCCCCTCAGCCTCCAGGTCATGGCAGGGCGGTGGTTTGTGTTTCCTTTTATCCTGGGAGACAGTCTAAAAAACTTAGGATGGTGATGTCTAAGAAAGAGCCTAAGAGAGGACAAAAGATTTTTATCATAATAGGGTGGAATCTGAGGCCCTTCTAGGCCATTTCCTTCTTAAATGAGCCCTTCTCCCTTTTAAAACAAACAAATAAACAACACTGTTGTTTAATGTGCCAGAAAGTTTTTTTTAAAAAAACAAGCAGTGTGTCCCCTCTTTCCAAGCACAAAGCCGAAAACAGGAATTATTTGGCTCTGTCTTCTGAGGCAGGTCTGTGCAGCCCTGGCCTGAGGGAGCTGTCAGGAGGAATTCTGGGGCTCGTCACACGCATTTGTGCACAGAGCGCCCAAGTGGGAAACAAGGCTGGCCCTGGTTTCCTGCAGAAGCAGACCCCACTTTTTCTCTTCTCCTTTTTAGACGAGGGGGGAAACAGCTTCACCCCAACATTGCTGTCTTCTAAGCGCTCTGTCAACTTGAGTCACCAACACATGGATGGCCAGTTACGTGGTATCACCTGAAGTTACAAGTATTTGCCTCTTGATAGGGGAAAATGCCTCCCTTTAGCCAAGGAAACACTTGTTAATAAAAGCTAACCTTTGCCGAGTGCTGTGTGCCTGCCACCTGCTATCTCATCTGAACTCCACACCAGCGCCGTGGGGAGTACTGCCATTGTCTCTATTTTACAGGCTAAACTGAACTAAACTGAGGCTCACGGAGGTGAATAATGTGCCCGAGGTCACAGTTGTAGGAGAAGAAGCCTGTAGTAAACCTCGGCAAGCAGACCCCAGAGCCCGGCTCTGGACGCACAGCTCAGTCATGGGAGCGGGCGCAAGCCTACGGGCAGGTAATAATACGAGCTGCCATAACGGGAACGAACATGTCATGGGCTGAGGCGTGTCCCCCAAAAAAGGCATGTCCAAGTCTCAACCCCCTGGCCCCTGAAGGTGACTTATATGGAAGCAGGGTGTTTGCAGAGCTTGTTAATTAAGACGAGGCCACCCTGGAGCAAGGTGGGTGCTCATCCCGTGTGACTGGTGTCCTCATAACCAGGGAGAAGATTCAAACAGAAAACGGCAGAGACGGAGCTGCCCAGAGCCAAGGACCACCGTGGGCTTGGCGAGCCGCCTGCACGTTCTCCCTCAGGCCTGGAGCACGTTCTCCCCTCAGGCCTGGGGGAGCGGGGCCCCCCAGACACGTGGCCTCCAGAGTGGTGAGCCATCAAAGCTCTGCTGTTTGAAGCCCCCCAGCCTGCGGCACGGTGCCCCCGAGGACGGGAGCTTCACCCCTGTTCCTGTGCTGGGACAAGGATGCATCGGTCCCCACCGAGCGGGACGTGGGACGAGGGGGCCCCGCGTTCACCTCCCCCACTGGCCTCCCCCAGAAGCAGCAGGCTGGAGAGGAAGTCCTTTTCTGCAGACACCCCAGGTTCTCTCCTGGCAACGCAGCCCTGTGAACACGCCTTACGCCCTTTGGTTCGCCAGTCAAAACCCGCGCCTCCCGGCAGGTTCCCCTTTGCAGCCCCTCTGCGCGGTGGCCAGAGCGCCCGGGCACCAGGCTCTAGCGACGACAGCTCGGAGTCAGCCTGACCGTTTATGCACCCTAATCTTAAAATCAGCATAGCCTCTCTGCGGTCTTTGGCAGATATTTCAGAAAAATACTGTTACGCTGAAAATGCAGAGGCCCGACACTCTTCTGGGCTACTTTAAAACATTCAGCATAAAACCACTTACACTCGCCTATATTTTCCTTAGCAAGGCAGCAGCTGCCTAGAATCAGAATTGAGCACAGCAGTCAAGAAAGGAAAGATGCCTGGGTTTCTACAGGACGTAGTTCAAGTAGCCACAAAGCCCCTCACCCCACACCCGCGTGGGCTTCAGAGAAGAGCCCGCGTATTAAAAAGCCGTGGTTACCTCCTCCCGGGCCTCCCACACAAAATGTGAGATTAAATGTCAGTCCCCTGGGGCAGCGTGAAGCGTGTTCTCCACTGAACACAACCACGGCGATGGCCTCGGTTGCAGATGTGGGCTTCCTCTTTGGTGCACATTTAGCTTGTCTGCAGAGGACAGATTGGGAACAAAAAAAGGAAGTGGCAAGAACGACTTCATCTTCAGACGCAGCAGCACACAGGATGTCAGCAGAACAGGAATCTCAGGAGGTCTAGTGTTTTACCCAATTTATTTGCTGATTGCTTTTTTGTCCTCCGTTCACATTGGAATATTTGTTAGTTATCTTCATGCAGATATATAAGATGTCAGCACTGCACACATTTTATTTAGCACCTGGGAGGAGAACTCTCTCTCTCATACCTAAATTCACGCTCATGCAAATTGTACACTTTTTAATATCGCCATGAAGTGTGCACTTCGCAGGGCACTAAGCTGTGACAAACAAAATGTGAAGTTGGCTGAAATAACACGTAAGCATTTCGTAACTGAGCCCCCAAATACTCTGAACTATTTCCAGACACAGTATTTATGAAACTATTAACAACTCATTACTTCTGCTATCTCTTTCCTAAATTGAAAAGTAAGCATAGGGTATTTACATCATGGCCTTAGAGACACTAGTAATTTTGGTTTAGAAGACATTTGCATTTAAGATACATCATACAACTGCATCAGGTTTATTTGTTTGTTTGTTTGCTTAACATATTTATTTGCTTATCTATTTGTGCAATTCTAGCTGGTTCTTTTAAAAGATGATGTGAAAGAAATACATCATTTCTTTAGTTGATTCATATAGTTGAAGAAGTTTCTGCTTTCAGGTGGAGAAGTCTGGTGGACATTTACTGTCTTTTCACTAAACTGGACCAGGAGGAATGCAGGACCCAGAAAAAAAATTGTCCGGAGTTCTTTCCCTTCTGAAAAAAAAAAAGAGTTCTTAAACTTGCCCTTCCTGTTTCTAAGATGGAGATGGAGAACATGCTAGAACTGACACAGGCATTTCTGAGAGATGAGCAGCAAAAGACTTCTGGGGCTGACGTGTGGACATCGCATGCACAGGAGACCCCGCTTCCTGCCAGTTAGCGTCAGGGAACTCGCCCTTCCACGGTGCCGGTGCCCAGGCCCTGCTCGCCGAGCCCTGGGCTTCAGTGCCGCCGTTTCCTTCTCGGCAGCACCACCGCCGCTTCGCTCCCATTTCTCAGAAGCTCCTGTGCAGCCTCGGGCAGTGCCCTGAAGGCCCCAAGGAGTCTGTCGCCCTCTTAAACACGGTCCTGGGCCAGCGAGGGGGCGCTGGGCAGGGTCCCGTCCCTCCACCGAGGGAGGTGGCTCCAGATTCCCCAAGGGCCACCCCGTCTGGCCGCCCCATGGCCGGACCCGTCGCTTCGGGCCTATGTGTGTTATTTCGGTCTGCTCAGCAGGCCCTAACTGCAAGTCACTGGGAGACCCTAAATGCCAAAGAGGCACTACGCCATGCCCCTCTCCCTGCCTCCAGGCCCGTACGCCCGTGGCTCTCGTTCTGCTTCCTCAGGGCACGTGGACTGTGCCCCGGCCTCCAGCCTCCCGCCCCTCACCTAGGGACCTCATGTCTCCGCATCTGGAAAGCTGCACGGGGTCCTCCCGTTCCTCCCTGGGCGGGGTCCACCTCCTGTCCTGCTCCCCTAAATGCGCAGGGAGCTCTAAGTTAAAATTACAGCCAGGCCTCTCCCACCTGGAGGGCGTCCCTGCCGTTGAGAATGAAGTGCAGGCAGCTGGCTGCGCACGACAGGCCCCTCCCTGCCCCAGGACCAACACCCCCCATTCCCACCCGGGGTCCCCTGCGGCCAGCTGCCCTGCCCGCACCTCCCGACTCGCCCCCTCCTCTCCGCTCCTCTGGGCACTTGTTTGGCTGCAGTTGCTCCCTGCACCACGACACCTATCCCTCTTCTCCCAGCCAGTTTCTCCACAGGGAGAGAGGGGCTCCCCGGGCAGACACCCCCCCAGAGCACAGGTCACATGGTGGGTAACTGAGAACTGGTCAAACATGGGCTACGTGCACAGCTGGTTCAACTGTTAGGAACCCTGAGGAAAACAAACCTATCTCCATCAATATCTAGCCCAGAGCAGGTGATGGTATGGTTTAAAGCTAGTAAAAGAAAAAGAGGAAGGTTTCCAATGAGCAGGAACTTTTGACTTGAATTCTAGCCTCAAAAATAACTTTCTCTGCCCAAATAAATGACTCTCATATCTTTTGGCGACTTCTCTCTACCGAAAGCTCCTCTCTGCCTACCTAATGACCACAAGAGCATGATGTATAAGAATTTTCTTTCACCCTGTCCTCCTTCACCTGGGTTTCATGTGTATGACAAGGCACAATTACAGCTTCCTGTGCCCAAAATGAATTCACACTGCAAACATTTCCCCCAGACCGACGAGCAATCGATAGACATGCAAATTGATCAAAGGACGCAGAAAGAGCAAAAGTGTGGCGTTTGGAAGCGTCTTAAGGAAATGTCTGCTCCACCAGCATAGAGAGAGAACAGACGGGCGTCCTGAGGTTTTTGTCTCCTCCCGCACAAAGAGCTTGATCTCACTTCTTCGCTGTCCTCCTCTGCCCTCCTCCCTGTCTCTCCAGTTGGACTGGAACAACGAGGAGATGGGAAGATGGAACAACAGATCTTTGTGAGACAATCCAGAGGGAACAAAGAGGTTCAGTGGGGCTCTGGGTGGTGGGAGGGGCAGAGGCTGCCTCGAGCTTGTGTCCTGGGCTCAGGCTGTGACGCGGACAAGAAACAAGACGCGGGGGCTCACAGGTGCTGGAGAACGGCTTCCTGCCCCCGCCCCGAATTCCAGCCCATGGGGCTGCTCTGAAGCCTAAGAAGGCCCCGCTTGGAGGGTCTTCTGCTGGTTTTGCCATGGGTGGTGGCGCTACTAGGGAAGAAGGAGACAGTAGGCAGATGAGAAACACGGAGAAGCTCTTGTTCTTTGTCTTTCTTTTACAAATTTGGGGTGAGGGAGAGATGCAAAGGAAGAAATACTCCCATAATCACGGAAAAGGTGCCTCGCAGAGGGGGAGGCTAGGACACAACATGCTTGAGTAGCCCAGGCTGCACTTTGTTCCCTGAGGAGCCACACTCCAGGACTCGGGCTCACCCTGGGGCCTGACGCCCCCACCCACCAGCTGGGCAACGGCGAGCAGGTTTCCAAACCTCTCTGTGCCTCAGTCTCCTTGTCCATAAGATATGAATGAAATAGTGCCAACCTCCCAGGTTGCCATGAGGATCATATGCATGAAGATAAATATAAAGAACTTAGCAGACGATCTCAATAAATGTCAGCTAGTCGTATGGGAAGCAAGTCGCTCAATTATTTTATGCCTTGGTCTTTCAGTCTGTAAACCTGAATTTGTATTTTACTGACTGTATGGTTGTTACGAAAACTGAAAGGATGTTAGCACAAAGCTTAGAAAACATGAGCCAGCACGTCGGCTGAGGAGGTACATCTAGAAAGGCTTCCTAGTCACATACACACTTAATAAACTAGAGATAAATCACCCTGTCCACACTTACTAATCCTACTTCCTTCAAACACATCTCCCTGGAGAGATTATTAATTCAGACTGCTTCACACATCAGGCGACCGTGAGAAAACAGGCCTGAGGAGATAAAAATGGAGGTTCCCGGGAGCGGATGTGGCTCAAGCAGTTGAGCTCCCACCTCCCACACGGGAGGCCCCGGGTTCAGTTCCTGGTGCCTCCTAAAAACAAAATCAAACAACAAGCAAACCAGTGAAAAAACCAACTCAGGGGAGCCCATGTGGCTAAGTGGTTGAGCACCGGCTTTCCACATATGAGGTCCCGGGTTCAATCTCTGGATCCGATATCTCAAAAAAAAAAAAAAAGGAGGTTCCCCACGGAGTTCCAGGGAAAACCAAATCTGACAGAGAGGGTTTGTTTTTGTTTTTTTACGTTCTTTGGGGCATACCGTCTGAACATTTAGAAATTCACAATTAGCTAGCATTTTTTTAAGTAGGTACTATGTGCCAGGTGATGTGTTAGGTGCTTCATATGCTCACTGAACAAGAACCTTCTGAGGTCATCCCATTTTACAGAGGAGGAGACTGAGGTGTCGAAAGGTTGAGTCCAGTCGGGGCCTGCCTGGCTCCAGACCCCAGACACCCGACCACCATATCGTGCCACCCCTTTTGATCCCAGGTAACCTGGGAAGTGTTATCTTCCACCATATATGTGTAACACTTGATGCTACTAACTTGGAAGTATTTTTCAGTTGTCAAATCCATATTCTAAGAAACGATTCCAAATTTACTAAAAGCCCCTTCTTGGGAAAGTCTGCCATTCTGAGATTACAGCTTTCCTACTTTAGGGAGTTAAAATGCCCTTCTGGAAAATGAAATGAAAAAAGAAATAAGAAGTTTTCCTTCTTTTTAAAGAGAAAAAAACTCAACAACCGTTTATGGCTTTTGCCAATTTTCCCTTTTAATTGCTGGACGACGAAATTCAAACATCTAAGAACACTGTAGTGCACCTGGCAGAGTCTCCACTGCAAGTAATGTGGACGGGAGAACTGTCATAATTGGCTCTGCTTCCTGGACTTACAAAAACTTGCTCAGCTTTCTTGTTAAAATGCATGCACATAATTTGATCTGAACAAACCAAATGAAAAAAGACATGCTTGAGGCAATCAGGGAAATAATTATGGACTGACTCTTATACCAAGGAATTAATTTATTAATTATTAAATTAATTAACTTATTTATAGTGACATCATAGATATAAAAAAAGTGTCCATATTGTTGATAGACAGATACTGACATGTGTAGGGGTAAAATGACATACCTATGGTTTGCTTTAAAAATACTTCAGGGAGCGAGTGTAGATTAGTGATTTGAGCATCTGCTTCCCATGTATGAAGTCCTGGGTTCAATCCCTGGTACCTCCTAAAAAAAAAAAAAAAAGAAAAACTTCAGCAAAAAAAGAGAATAATAGAGGGAAAGGGAGAGAGCAACCAAATGGATCAAATTTGATCATTTTTTAATCTGGATGATGGGAAAATAGATATATTACATTTCCAATTATTTGAAATCTTTCATAATAAAGATGCATATAATCACATATAACATGAAGCACTGATAAGTTTTTCCAATTATTAGCTATGGACTTGAGCAGTTTCCTGTAAAGGGAGTGAAAATCTCTAACTTGCAGGTTCTTTGAAGGATCAAACGGCACAAAACAGACGTCCGCTCAACATCAGCACCCTTCCCTCCAACTTTCCACCCCTCTTGCACAGTGCACACAAATTCCTAGTAATAAAATGATACTTAGGCAGGAGCTATTCACATCTTACAAAATGAGTCATTGTGGAGTCTTAAAAAGAACAAACTTCCTAAGTGAAACTATATGATCCAATTTACAAAAACGAAACATGACAATTTCTCGAAAATACAATTTGCATGGAGTGAGCTATAACTGAAACAGGAAATGGTGGCCATTTGACATGGCAGTTATAAAAGTGTTGCTCATCAATTGAATTTTTGAGAAATTCTGAATCCTTTCATAGTTCCATTTTATTAAGTTTTGTATAAAAATATATTCTGTTCATTAATATGCTTTTGCAACTGTATTACAGCTTATTCTGTCACATTGGCAAAATCCTTCTGCCTTGTCCATGATTAAGTTGCTTACACTTCTTCATAATGTTTAGAAATTGTGAACCTGAAAATTCAGCAAGTTTTCCACAGCCAAAAGAATGGGCTTCTCTGTTACTATAAATATTTTCATAAGTATTTTCACTCTTTTTATTAGTATAATGTGTTAAGGTGTTTCATGAAATAATAAAGAATTATGCCTAAATTAGAGTAAGAATCTTTAAAAGATCTGATGACTCATAGATGTTCAGAGAAACTTCTAGAAGGTATATTCTTCCCTAGCGTATTTCATAAGTCAACCTACTATTGCTTATTTGGTGTGAATGTGACACCACAGAAAATGCTCATTTTACAAAAGCGCAAATGTGTTTACCATGCTTTGTCACACAGATATTTTAAACTTTCAATTACAAACTAACATTCATCATTTTCACTAGCACTACCACGTGCCCAGGCTTTTTTAAAGAGCAGTGGAGCAATTTAATAAATTAAATCTTGTCGAAAATAGCCTATCGGGCAGATGACAAGCTTCTGCTTTGAAGCTTAAAAAAAATTACATTTCCCCATGAAAAACTTGTTTGCCTTTCAGGTAGGTTTCATGTTTCTTCAAATGTTGCATGTCAACCTTTCCCCAGGGCAAAATTTGGGACGAAGTTGTGTAATTTATTGCCGTGCTTTTAAAAGTCTTGTATTCATTCTTCCCTTTGATAGAGCCTTTTCTCGTAGGTCCTCGGAAACAGCGAGATCACCAGGAATTGATGGTTTCTGTGGCTAATGGAAACGGTAGCAGGATCTGCGGACAGTGAGACGGTGTGAAGGGAGGGGATGGGGACCGCGCAGTGAGCAAGGCTGTGCTGCAGGAGGGCCTTGCTAACTGGCGGCTCTCGCCTAGGGCAGCTGCCCTCTGGGCCGAGTACGTGGGCAAACCACACGTCCGTTGCAGATACCAAAGGGGGTCCCTTGGCCAAAGCAACCCAAGCCACCCCGCCTCTTTCATGCCAGAGAAGGCAAGTATTTACTGGGTGTCCCGTACATGTGTATCTCATCTTGATGTGAGGCCCTGGGAGGTCTTGGAGAAGGACCTCAGCCTCGGGTAGGAGGGCTCTTGACAGTCTTGAGAGAGAATTCAAGGGCGGGCATAGAGTAGCAGGGGAACTCGACACAAAGCGAAAGTGCACACGCAAGTGAGTCGTGCCTCATGTGGTTCGGGGTCAAAGGCTTAGGGCCTTTTCCTCCTCCTTCCTTTACCCAGAAGAGAGCTGGAAAGTGTTTCTCCTTTATGCAAAAGACAGGTTGAAAGCTGCGGCTTTCTGCTGGCTCCTCCACATGCCTGCCCACAGGAGCGGGACCCAGGGAGGGTGGCTGGAGGCGCGGGCAGCAGTGGGCGGGCTCTCCCAGCAGCGGGCCTTGGGCGGGTGGCTCCCACTGCCGTAGGTGTCCTCTGACGGGGTTTTCCCTCCATCCTCCTCCGCTGCCTTGTCCTACCTCTTCCCGCACTCAATATCATCCTCACAACCACCCTTCAGGGCAGACGCCCTTCCCCCTTACACAGATAATGAAACTGAGACTCAGAGAAAGCGTTAAATAGCTCTAAAGTCCTATGTGTGGGAAAGCCAAATTCAGAGGAAGTTATCTTGCCAATAACAGGCCAGAGATGGTCCTAAATCAATCAACAGCATCGAAAGGCACCTGATGCGGGAAGAGCCTAAAACTGAAGTCCTTTAGCCAGAAATTGAAGAAATCAATGGGGAAATTCATCCAAACAGGACAGGGACAAGAATCAGTAAATTTGGCAAGATGGTTCAAATGACCCCTTGATCATATAAATTCATGATTTTTAAAAAATCTTTGTTAGATGATGAAGAGACCTGCGAAGCTGCACATTCGCCTGACCTTTCAGAGGCCTGAAAGACCACCAGGTAAGCTTATTTGGGTTAAAAAGGAGGGGGGGCAGTGAGAGAGAGCCTGCTCTGTACTCTCCAAAGCGTACAAGACATTCCAATATGAAAATGCTTCTGCATAAAGCAAGGACTTTTGGGGTATCTTTATGTGCTCTGGGAACACAAATTGCCTGAAGCTTCACCATTGGTGGTTGCATAACTTCCGAATGGAAGATTGCACAAATTCTGAACTTCTGAATGGTGTCAGGGGTTACCACGGTCCTTGAATTATAAATCCACCCATTTTAAGGAAAAACGCATTTGAAGGGAGCAATACCAGAAGGATGTTGGCAGGAAACACAGGAACGCACCTGGAAGTTCGGGGGGACACCCTAGTGTGAACGCAAGTTCAGCTGTGACTCTCATTTTCACCCGGGAGGTGAAACTGCGTCCTAATTATTTTATGCAAATAACTGCATGACAGCACAAGCCTGGCCCGAGCGTCCAATGCGGCGACAGCTCCTCAGATGCTGCCGAGCGCCGGCAGGCTCCTCCTAAAGAGGAAGGGCGCGGAAGAGGAGTGGGCGCTTCGGGGCCCACCGCCGCCCCAGAGTGACGAGCCGCTGGAGGAGAGAGGACAGAGAGAGGCAGCTAAGGGAGGCAGCAGAAGAGCCACGAGAACTTACAAAGGACACGGGGCGGGCTGCAGAGCAGCTCAGGCGGTTTACACAAAGTTGAGCGTCGAAGCCGGCACCTTAGGAAACCACGGCGAGGCTGGCCGGCTAACTCAGTTTACTTCTGCTCCGTGTTACTGCTTAGCTGTCCGTAGTTTTGCAAAGTGTTTATTATTTAGGGTTACAGACCCGGCAAGTCGGTTTCTAATCTCGGCGCTGCCAATTTGCTCTGAAAACTCAGGACCTTCTCCCGGGAACCTGGCCCGGACACGAAGGGACTGAGCTACAAGGCTTCTCAGAAGCCTCCAGGCGTCTAAGGCTCTAGGAGTCCAGAAAGTGACACAGATACGTATGGAAAATTTTCCAGAGGTAAAACAAAAACAGGAAATAGGAAACTTCTGCAGGGGTTACAGAGGGGCTCATGCCTGGGGCTAACTGGAAATCTGTGCCTGGGGGGGCGGGGAAATCGGAGGCCTGAATGGAGACTTTCTTTTCCCTTCTAAACGAAAAATGAAAGCCTTGGGATGGTGCCAGATGCAGACAAATCACACAGTGGACAGCTTGCTCCCGGCACCACCCTGTTCTTTCTGTCCTTTGGTCCCAGCTTTCGCCCTCCAGCGCTGCACCCTCCCTCCAGCCCTTCCCGCCCCCATGAAGGGGGGCTGCGGCGGGCTCAGCAGCCCACTCTTCCGAATCGGTGCTTCACATCCCAAAACTCTTCCGTGTGTCCCCGCAAGCCCGGTATCCCTTATCTCTCCTGGGTGCTGTAAGAAAAGCAACCTGATTAAGCAAATTCAGGAAGATGTGAATGACTAAAAATTCTTTAACATGCCAAAGACATTTGCGTTTTTTAACAAACTCCTGCAGAGAGTGGGGGGGAGCTTTTGAACTGGAGTAATGGGAAATGAAATTTAAAAAGAGTAAAAAGCCTTCCACTGGAGATACCTGAGCACAGGAACACACCAAATCTGCTTCCTCATTTCTGAACCCGGAGAGGACAAATGCTCCTGCCTGATCCCTCCCCGCCGGCGAGACAGCGTGTATGGGAGGATCTGAGGCTCCAGCAGTTGGGATAAAGGACAAACACTTGTAATTGTGTGTTGTTTATAAGTTATGAACTGTTTATATTTATAAGCTTTCTGAAATTCCACTACTAAAATTGTGACTAACAGCTCCTTTCTCAAATACCAAGTTAATGTTTGGACGTCAAGAAAAGGACGCTTTCCTCTTGAACCAGCTTCCTTTCAGATTGCTTTTGTGCATCTGAAAAACTCCAAGGGGGAGAACCCTGCAAAGGGGAGGAGACAGAAGACAAAAGGGATTTAATACCTGCTTCGTGAAGAATGGACAGTCACACGACATCGGAAATCACCCATATTGCAGCGTTTCTGTGTCCCTTTGGGCCTTTTTAAAAAGTGACTTTAGGAGGTCATGAAAACAGGATGTGCAATTTTCTAAAAGTCGCTCGCTATCAAAAGTATACACACATGTGCACACACACACGGAAAGCACACGTGGATGTGCATGTGGGTATATGTGCGTACATACATACATGTACAGGCATGGTTGGATCTGGCTCTAAATCTCTACGCTTTATCATCCAACTTCTTATATTAATTGACAAGATCACTTTGTGATCCTTTGCATTAGAATACAAGCCTGCCACCAGCGTATCACGGTTTCCCCGCAGGACTTCACGCAGAGCAGAACGGGGATAGCGTTTTTAGTGTTGCTAAACATCCACCCCAGCAGTTAGTGAGCTTGTGCTCACAGAAGATTAAAAAAAATCAGCAAATAGGATGAAAACTGGGCTGAAACTGAAAATGACAGTTTTCGTCCTGTCTCATGGAGTTCCACGAACACCAAAGCTTTTCACCTGTCATGTAAATAACTGTCAGCAGAAATGAAACACACGATTGCTCTCTCGGGACCTGATTTGGGATTGGATTCAACCTGTGGTTTAGCAAAGGTTATTTCACAGGTCACAGCAGCTACCACCAAATACCAAACACAGTTTTCCAAATGTTTGGAACTGCCCTGACCTAAAGCATGAAAGAGCCCTTCTCTACTGGGCCAGCAAAAGGTCAAGCTGCTGCAGAGGAAACAGTTTAGGTAGTAGTGAGCGCACCAAAAATTTGAGAGGACACTATTGCTTTTTTCCCGATAATTGTTTTGTTTTGTTCTGGGGTGTTGGGGAAGGCCTCCTCCTCAGGGATGGAAGTTAATCACAGCAGGCAAGCTGCAGGAAAGGGGCAGGAGAACAGAAAGCACGCAATGCTTCCGTCTGTGGGTGCAGAGCTGCTCTCCGTTGCGGC
Source organism: Cabassous unicinctus (assembly GCA_029593785.1). NCBI lineage: Eukaryota > Metazoa > Chordata > Mammalia > Cingulata > Chlamyphoridae > Cabassous > Cabassous unicinctus. Next base: position 175 of record JAQZBX010045606.1, on the reverse strand, counting down.
CGGGTCCTACTGAGGCACGTGATCCTCTCCAGCAGGACCCCACGCCCCGAAGGACGCCCACTGTCTCCTCAGGGGAGGGGCGTGGGAAGAGTCTGAGTCAGAAGCAGCAGAATTCCCACCCCACTTTCAGCCTAGAGCCACTCCTGAGCCTCGGCTTTCTGGAGTCCCGGGCTGG
>JAQZBX010045605.1:0-20995 GCA_029593785.1 Cabassous unicinctus | reverse complement strand
GCATTCAAATGCTGAGTTTGGCTTAGAGAGAGGCCACATTTGAGCAACAAGGAGGCTCTCAGGTGGTAACCCTTAGGCACCCCATAACAGTAGGCTAAGTTTCAATTAGAAGAGCAAATACTCATAAGGCTAGTCCTCAATAACAAGAACCCATCACTGGGCCATCCTCTTTTGCCAGACACTGCCTCTGCACTCAGGGGACTGTTGCTGCTCCCTTGGGGAATGTAGCAGAGCTCTCCAGGCTGGGAATTCAGACTCCTTCATTAACTAATTAATTATCTACCCACCATGTCCATGCCCCATCTCTTGATCATTTGAACAATTTTATATATCTTTCATATATATTCAGATGGACTTACTCCCATGAATCCCCCATCCCAGACACCCCCCACCAATGATTCTCTGCAGCCCCCCTTGTAACCTTTTTGTGATCCAACCCTACTTTGAATATGAAGCCAATATAATCACAAAATACAATTAATAGGAAAAAGAAATAGTAATGATAATTTTAAATGTAAGAGATATGTACAAGGAAACTCAGAAGAAAAAAAAAGGAAACTAAACTAATAATAAAATATAGTTAGCGGATTGGGACATATGAAAAAATGGGGAAAAAAAACAAAACAATCAAAAATCTTTTTTTTTGTAAAATAAATTATTCTTTTTTCGTTTTTTCTCTGTAATATCGGATGTCCAGTGTATATTGAAACCTTCCCCCTCTCATTACCCAGGGTCTCCCAAATTTCAATTTAATTTTCAAATAAGTTTAAGGTCACAGCAAAGTCACACACGGAATACAAGAGACTCCAACATACCCAACCTCCCTCCCCGTTCCCCACTGCATATTAAAATATGCTTTTATTGATGTTATCATTGTTATAGCTGTTATACAGATAGTAAAATATAGTAACTAAAATTTTTCAGTGGTTTACAGTAGAGTTTACAATTTAGACTGTACATTTTAATAATTGTTGATGATATTTACCATGTCTTTTGTCCATTACTGTAAGGCAATGAAGAGTATTTCCCATGATCATTACATACCTCATTTGATCTTTTCTGTTCCTTCCTCCCCACCCCGTGGGGCATATGACTCTTCCCTGTCTTGCCTCATGGGATGAAAAGATTAATATTTACATGTCCTGGTTATACTAACCTGTCCTTCCTTATCTACTCACCTGTTAATCTTGCACCACTGAAACCAGTAAAATCTCTACCCACCTGTCTTATCCTTCAATATGTAACTATACTCTTTCAATTTACCATAGATAATGTTCATATGGGTGCTGCTCACAGTCTACCCTTCTCTCATTCTTCTTTGTTAGCCTATCTTTCATTCAGTGATTCTCAGAAACTGTTATCTTACCTCAATTCAAAACAATGAGGTCATAAACTGTTCTTCCTTCAATGCCTGGCTTGCTACACTCAACATAAGGTCTTCAAGATTCATCCATGTTATTCCATGAGTTAGCACTTTATTCCTTCTAACAGCTGAGTACTATTCCATTGTATGTATGTGCCACATTTTGCTTATCCATTCTTCTCTTGATGGGCACCGTGGCTGATTCCAACTTTTAGCAATTGAGATCAATGCCGCTAGAAACATTGGTGTGCATATATCTGTTCATGTCTTTGCTTTCAGTTCTTCTGGCTATATACCCAGTACTTGAATTGCTGGATCATATGGAAGATCTATTGTTAGTTTTCTGAGGAATCACCAAACTGTTCTCCACAGTGGCTGGACCATTCACCAATCTCACCAGCAGTGGATGAGGTTTCCTATTCCTCCACATCCTCTCCAACACTTATATTCTGATGTTTTTTTGATAGCAGTCATTCTGATGGGTGTAAGATGGTACCTCATTGTGGTTTTGGTTTGCATTTCCCTAATAGTTAGTGATATCAAGCATTTTTTCATGTGCTTTTTAGCCATTTGTGTTTCTTCCTTGGAGAAGTGTCTTTTCAGGTCACTTGCCCATTTTTTAAATGGGTTGTTTTTCTTTTATTTTTGAGATGTAAGATTTCTTTATATATGCAGGATATTAGGTGCCTATCAGATATATGATTGCCAAATATTTTCTCCCATTGGGAAGGCTGCCTTTTTATATCCTTAATAACATCCTTTGAGGTGCAGAAGTTATTAATTTTGATGAAATCCAATTTATCTTTTGTTTCTCAGGCTGCCCGTGCTTTGGCTGTGAAGTTCATGAAACCATTTCATAATACTAGGTCCTGTAGATGCTTCCCTACCTTATCTTCCAAGATCTTTATGGTTTTGGCTCTTATATTTAGAACTTTGATCCATGTGGAGTTGATTTTTGTATAAGGTGTGAGATGGTATTCTTCTCTCATTTTTTATTTATGAATATCCAGTTCTCCAAGCACCATTTGTTAAAGAGGCCATTCTCTCCCAATTGAGTGGGCTTCGTTGTCTTGTCGAATATCAGATGATGGTATATGCGAGGAACTATATCAGAATTCTCAATTCGGTTCCATTGGTCAGTAGTCTATCCTTGTGCCAATGCCATGTGGTTTTGATCACTGTAGCATTGTAGTATGTTTTAAAGTCAGGTAACGTGATACCTCCAACTTCATTTTTTTTTCAGTATGTCTTTGGCAATTCGGGGCCTCTTATCTCTCCAAATATATTTTGTGGTTAGTTTTTCCAGTTCCTTAAAAAATACAGTGTTGATTTTTATTGGGCTTGCATTAAATCTATAGATTAGTTTTCGGTAGGATAGACATCTTGATGATGTTTAGTCTTCCTATCCATGACCAGGGAATATTTTTCCATTTATTCAAATCTTCTTTGATTTCCTTTAACAGTGTTGTGTAGATTTCTTTATATACGTCCTTTACATCTTTAGTTAAATTTATTCCTAGGTATTTGATTCTTTTAGTTACTATTGTAAATGGTATTTTTTCTTGCTTTCCTTCTCAGATTGCTTGTTATTCTTGTACAGATATGATACTGATTTTTGAGCATTGATCTTGTAGCCTGCAACATTAATGAAGTCATTTATAAGTTCTAGAAGCTTTGTTGTAGATTTTTCAGGGCTTTCTATGAATACGATCATGTCATCTGCAAATAATGTGATTTTCACTTCCTCCTTTCCAATGTGGATGCCTTTTAAGTCCTGTTCTTGCCTAAGTGCTCTGGCAAGTATTTCTAAGACAATGTTAAATAGGAGTGTGTTAGAGGGCATCCTTGTCTTGTTCCCAATCTCAGAGGGAAGACTTTTAGGATTTCACCATTGAACATGATGTTGGCTTTCGGTTTTTCATATATACCCTTTATCATATTCAGAAAGTTTCCTTCTATTCCTATCTTTTGTAGTATTTTTATCAGGAAATTGTGCTGTACTTTGTTGAATGCTTTTTCTACATTTATCGAGATGATCATGTGATTTTTTTCTTTCAATCTATTTATGTGGTGTATTACATTGATTGATTTTCTTATATTGAACCATCCTTGCATACCTTGTCTGAAACCCACTTGGTCATGGTGTATACTTCTTTTGAAGTGTTACTGAATGCGATTGTCAATTATTTTGTTGAGGATTTTAGCATCTAGGTTCATTAGGGAAATTGGTCTGTAATTTTCCTTTCTTGTGGTATCTTTGTTTATTTTTGGTATTAGGGTAATGTTAGCATCGTAAAATGACTTAGGCAATATTCATTCTACTTCTATTTTTTGGAAGAGCTTATGCAGAATTGGTGTTAGCTCTTTCCAGAATGTTTGGTAGAATTCAGCTGTGAAGCCATGTGGTCCAGGGCACTTCTTAGTTGGGAGGTTTTTGATGACTGAGTCTATTTCTTTACTTGTAATTGGGCTGTTGAGTTCATCCATTTCTTCTTTCATCAATGTAGGGTGTTTGTGAGTTTCTAGTATCTTGTCCATTTCCTCTAAATTATCATTCTTGTTGGCATATAATTTTTCAAAGTATCCTCTTATGATACTCTTTATTTCGGTGGGGTCAGTAGTGATATCCCCTTGCTCATTCCTTATTTTGTGTATTTGAACCTTTTCCCTCTTTTTCTTTGTTAGTCTGGCTAAAGGTTTTTCAATTTTATTGATATTCTCGAAAAACCAGCTTTTGGTTTTGTTTATTGTTTCTAGTGCTTTCTTATTCTCTATTTCATTTAGTTCTGCTATAATCTTTATTATTTCCTTCTTTCAACTTCATTTTGGTTTAGTTTGTTGTTGTTTTTCAAATTCCTCCAAGTGTGCAGTTAGTTTCTCAATTGTAGGTCTTTTTTCTTTTTTAATATATGAATTTATGGCTATGGACTTCCCTCTCAGGACTGCTTTTGCTGCATCCCGTAGGTTTTGATATGTTTTGTTGTCATTTTCATTAGTTTCAAAGTGGTTGCTTATTTCTTTTGAGATTTCCTCCTTGAGCCACTGTTTGTCCAAGAGTGTGTTGTTTAACTTCCATATCCTTGTGCCTAACCTGTTTCTCTTGCCCTTAGTGATTTCCAATTTCATTCCGTTGTGGTCAGAGAAATTACTTTGTATAATCTCTATCTTTCTGATTTCATTGAGAGTTGTCCTGTGGCCTAGCATGTGGTCTATCTTGGAGTAAGATCCATGTGCACTTGAGAAGAATGTAAATCCTGCTGTATTTGGGTGGAGTGCTCTGTATATGTCTATTAAATCCAGGACCTCAAATGTATTGTTGAGAGCCTTTGTTTCTTTAGTGATTCTCTGTCCAGATGTTCTGTATAATGATTATACTCGTGTGTTGAAGTCAACTGCTATAATTGTAGAGGCATTTATTTATCCACTTAGTTTTTTCAGGGTTTGCTTCATGTATTTTGAGGCACCCTAATTAGGTGGATACATGTTTATGATTGTTCTCTCTTCTTGAAAGATTACCACTTTTACTAATATATAGTGTCCATCTTTGTCTCTTATGATAGTTTTGCATTTAAAATCTATTTTGTCTGATATTAGAATAGCTACTCTTGCCCGTTTTTGAATGTTGTTAGCTTGTAAAATTATTTTCCAGCGATTCACTTTAAGCCTCCTTGAATTCCTGGGTCGAAGGTGATTTTCTTGTAGACAGCATATAGATGGATCATATTTCCTTAACCATTCTGCCAATCTGCGTCTCTTGATAGGTGAATTTAGTCCATTAACATTCAGTGTTATTACTCATAATGAATTTCTTACTTCAGCCATATGTATGTCATATGTTGTTTTGTTTTTATTTTTTGTCATGTTAGTTGCTTTTAAACTCTCCTCCAACTCTCTCTCCCTTGTTTTTTCCTTTCAGCTTGTAGAAATTCCTTTAGTTTTTCTTGTAGTGCAGGTTTCTTATTGACATACTCTCTTAATTTCTGTTTATATGTGAATATTTTAAACTCTCCATCATTTTTGATTGCCAATTTTGCTGGGTAGAGAATTCATGGCTGGAACTTTTTTTCTTTTAGTATTTTCACTATGTCATAGCATTGTCTTCTTGCCTCCATGGTTTCAGCTGAGAAATCAGCACTCAATCTTATTTTGCTCCCCTTATATGTGATGGTTCTCTTTTCTTTTGTTGCCTTGAAAATTTCTCTTTGTCTTGAGCATTGGACATTTTGACAAGTATGTGTCTTGGAATTGGCCTGTTGGGATTTATACTGCTAAGAGTGTGCTTTGCTTCCTGTATCTGCACATCCATCTCTCTCAATAGGGTTGGGAAATTTTCTGCCATTATTTCCTTCAATACTTCTTCTGTTCGTTTCCCCTTCTGGGATGGCTGTAATGCATATGTTTGAGCATTTTGTGTTGACGGTTATTTCCCTGAGACCCTGCTGGAATTTTTCTATCTTTTTGTCTATTTGTTCTACTATCTGTTTGATTTCAGATGTATTTTCTTCCACATCACTAATTCTTTCTCCTGCCTGTTCAAATGTGCTGCTATTTGAATCCAGCATCTTTTTTATATTTTGGATTGTGCCATTGGTCACCATCATATCTATTATCTTTTTGGGAGTGTTTACACTTTCTTCAGTATGTTCTCCAAGTGTCTTCTTTATATTCTTAATCTCTTCCTTCACTTCATTAAGTTGGTCCATAATATTTGTTTGGAAAGCTTCGATTTGTTGTTCAATGATCTGGTTCAGTTCCTGGTTTTTGGTTTGTTCATTGGATTGGTCCATGTTTTCCTGTTTCTCAGTGTGGTTTGTAATTTTTGTTGGCTTCTAATCATCAATTTATCTTGATGGATTTATTCAGTTGATTATCTTCTCTCTCTGCTCTAGAGTTTTATTTAGCCGGTGGTTCTGTGTGTGTGTAAAGTTTTCTCTTTGATACTTTTTCTTCTTATTTTATTTTCTTGCTTCTTTCTGTTTCCTTGATGGCAAATGATTATGTCTGGAGGAATCAAAAGATGTGAGAAAGGAAGAAGAATAATAGTAATATTGCTAAAAGTTAGAAGATGGCCCAATAAGACTTAATGGAGTGAATATTTTAATCAAATAGGCAGTGAAGCATAATAAGAAAGAAAGTGGAGTACATACATCAGACTGGGAAACCAAATAGAGGAATATATATATAATGATTTGAGGGCTAGAATTATGAGGATGGAGAGAAAGAGTTAAGAATGGGCTAAAAGGAAAGAGTTAATATTAATAGAGAAAGAAAATACAAAATAGAGGGATTAGTAATTGACACCCTTGAGTTGTGGGTGTATGGAAAAAATGTGAAATTTAATAGCCACAACAGAAAACAGGGGGCAGAAAGATGAAGGAGAGATAATAGATAGTTTGGATTACAAAATCAATATATAGGGAGAATGGGAAATTACTGAAAAGAAGCACAGCAAAGAAGAGAGAAGCTAGGAGCACCTAATTTTTAAAAAATGAAAGAAAGAAGAAAGGGGGGAGGAAAGAGGAAAGAAAATCAGGAGGCAACAAATAAACAGAGAAAAAGCAAGCAACCACACTGGCAAGCAGTCAAACAAAGCTAAGGGGGATCAATATTCCCTAGGTTCCCATGGATCCTCTCAGCCTGCTTGTGTTCATCCAACAATTTCCCACAGGGTTTATATAAGCAGGTCGTGAAGATGCTTTTTGCTATTAAACTAAATTAAAAAGAATTTTTTTCCTTTATTAAAGGGACCATTTTATTTATTTATTTATTTATTTATTTATTTATTTATTTATTGGCATAATACAGGACCAAAAATAAGTCCTTCTCTAGACCACCCCCCTCATGGAGGGGACCCTAACTGGGCTCCTGGAAACTAATCAAGCACTTCCCAATTTCTGCATTCCCCAGGGATGCCAAAGTCTGGTTGTCAGTGAAGAAAGCTAAAAACGGCAGATTCTGGCAGACTCCACCTACTGGATCAGAGCCTCTGCGTCATTGGGCTGTGTGTAAATGAGGTTAACTTTGCAGATTCGCCTCTACCCTCAGCCTGGCCCTGCTTCAAGCTGGCTTATCTGCTACCCAAAGTTATGGGGGGTCCAGGCAGCAAGATCGACCTCTCAAATATCCCCTCTCTGCTTTCTGTCAGAACTCTCCCTCTCTTGGAGATTGCTCTGTGGATGGGGGCTAATCCCTGAGCTGATAGGCTAATCAAAACCCTATAAGATGAATCTCTCCCCTCCTTTGGGTGCTGATTCACTGCAGCTGTTTTGTTCATCTAAGTTGTGGGGATCTTCATGAAGCCAAATCCTTAGAAAATAAAGCTCTCTTACCAGAGATCCCCCCTCAGAAAATTCCCCTCCCACCGGGTAGGGTTACCCAGTTCCCAGAGGGATGGGAGTCACGTTTCCAAACGGTTTATTTTTCCCTGTAATTGTGGGGGTCAGTCGACTGTGTTAACCACCACAGGCAGGCTTAAATCCCACAAATCTCTATGGTTCAGTCCACACCGTTGATCTGTCCATATATATGTCCCAAGCTTCTTACTCCACATGCCCAAAGCATAGTCCCCCATGCTGCACCCCGTCCACTTTCTGCCGTGATCTGGGAGCTGTCTGCAGTTGTCCTCCTATGCTGACACCATCTTGCCCACTTGAGTCTGTTTTAAACATGAATTTAAATGAAAACCCAGGCATAGCATCACAAAAAATACAAATCTCATTTAGTTTTTTAAAGTGAAGAAACCACTGCCTTGGCTTACCCTTAGGTAAAAGCTGTGTGTTGAAACGTGAGTGAATGCAAAGCCATAGCAGCGAAACAAACAAGAATCTTACTAAACTTTCAAACTTGAATTAACAACTGCATTCAAAAGGAGGTGAAAACAAAGGGAGGTGCAAAATAAATAATCATCATATTTAACTTTCAAAGTTGAATTAACTGCTGCATTCACAGCCTGTTATGGGAAACCAGGGATTGGAAGATGAATTTAATTGAAAACACAAGGATAGTAGCAAATAAAAGCAAAATCTTATTTAGGATTGAAAAGTGAAGAAACCACTCCATTGGCTTAGCATTAGGTAAAATCCGTGTGTTGCCTTGTGAGTGAAAGTAAAGACATAGCATCCAAACAAACAAGAATCTTACTTACATTTCAAAATTGAAGTAACAATTGTATTCACAGAGCATTAGGTGAAACCAGTATCTTGAAGTTGATTGTGAATGAATACACCGGCAAATCAGCCAATGAAATAAGATTCCTTTTTGTATTTCTGAAGGAAAGAACTCCCTTCATTCAACCAGCATTCAGAAATTTCAGTGTTTTCAAGTTGATTGTAATTGAAACACATGTATATCATTGTAAGAAAAAAGAATCTTACATAGATTTCTAAAGTGGGTAATGGCAGGTTTGTCATAGTAAAAGCAGTGTTGTGACATTCATTGTAAGTGAAAACAAATGCATAGTTGCAAAAATAATGACTATATTGCTTAGTTTTGAAAACTGAAGAAACCCGTGTTTTGGCATAGTATTAGGTAAAAGAGTGTTTTAACAGTGATAATGAGTGTAAGCAAGAACTTACAGCCAAACACACAAGTATCTTACTTAACTTTCAAAGTTGAATTAACTGCTGCATTCACAGCTTGTTATGGGAAACCAGTGTTTTGAAGATGAATTTAAATGAAAACAAAGGCATAGCAGCAAATAAAAGACAAATCTTATTTAGTATTGTAAAGTGAATAAACCAATGCATTGGCTTAGCATTAGGTAAAATTCGCGTGTTGACATGTGTGTGAAAGCAAGGACAAAGCATCCAAACATACAGGAATCTTACTTACTTTTCAAATTTGAAGTAAATACCGCACTCACAGAGTTAGGTAAAACCAGTGGCTTGAAATTGATTTTATATGAATACAAATGCAAATCAGCCAATGAAAAAAGTTTATTTTTTGGTTTTCTAAACAAAGAACTCATGGCATTCAACCAGTCTTCAGGAAAAGCAGTGTTTACAAGTTGATTACAATTGAAAACCATGTATAGCACAGTAAGAAACAAGTGTCGTAATTAGATTTCCAAAGTGAGGAACCAGCAGGTTTGCCATAGTAAAATCGGTGTTTTGACATTCATTGTAAGTGAAAACAAGTGTGTAGCGGCCAATGTAATGAGTATATTGCTTAGTTTTGAAAGCTGAAGGAACCAGTGTTTGTCATAGTATAAGGTAAAAGCAGTTTTTTACATTGATAATGAGTGAAAAGAAGTGCACAGCACCCAAATAAATAAGTATCTCACTTAACTTTCATAGTTTAATATACTGCTGCATTCACAGCCTGTTAGGTGAAACCAGTGTTTTGAATATGAATTTAAGTGAAAACACAAGCATAGCAGCCAATAAGACACAAATCTTATTTAGGCTTTTAATCGAAATATACCACTGCCTTGTCTGAGGATTAGGTAAAATCCGTGAATTAACATGTGAGTGAAAGAAATGGCATAGCAGCCAAATAAACTAGAATCGCACTTAACTTTCAAACTTGTAGCAACTACTGCATTCACAGAGAGTTAGGTGAAACCAGTGCTTTGAAATGGTATTTAAGTGAATACACATACAATTAAGACAATGAAACAAGTTTCATTTTTGTTTACTGAAGCAAAGAACTCACTGCATTCAACCTGCGTTCAATAAATGCAGTGTTTTCAAGTTGATTGTATTGGAAAACACATGCTTAGCAGTGAAAGAAACAAGAATCTTGCTAAGGTTTCAAAAGTGAGGAAACGGCAGCTTTGGCAGAGAAAAAGTGCCGTTGGTCATTCCTTGTAAGTGATAACAAGTGAATAACTGCCAATGTAAGGATTATATTGCTTAGTTTTGAAAACTGAAGAAACCAGTGTTTTGGCATAGCATTAGATAAAAGTACTGTTTTTACGTTGATAACCAGTGAAACCAAGCACACAGCAACCAAACAAATAAGTATTCTTTTTAACTTTCAAAGTTGAATTAACTGCTGAATTCACAGCCTGTTAGGGGAAAGAAATGCTTTGAACATGAATTTAAATGAAAAAACAGGTATACCATAAAATAAAACACAAATCTTATTTAGTTTGTTAAAGTGAAGATGCCACTGCATTGGCTTAACCTAAGGCAAAAGCTGTATGTTGACATGTGAGGGAAAGCAAGGGCAGAGGACCAAACAAACAAGAATCTTACTTACCTTTCAAACTTGAAATAACTACTGCCTTCACAGGGAGTTAGGTGAAACAAGTGTCTTGAAAATGATTTTAAATGAATACAGATGCGATTAAGCGAAAGAAAGTTTCCTTTTTGGTTTTCTGAAGAAAAGAACTTACTGCATTTGACAAGCGTTCAGAAAAAGCAGTATTTTCAAGTTGATTGTAATTGAAAACACATGCTTAGCATTGTAAGAAACAAGAATCTTACTTAGATTTCCAAAGTGAGGAACTGGCAGGTTTGGCATAGTAAAAGCTGTGTTTTGACATTCATTGTAAGTGAAAACAAGTGCATAGCTCCCAATGTATTGAGTATATTCCTTAGTTTTGAAAACTGAAGAAACCGTTGTTTTGGCATATTATTAGGTATAAGCAGTGTTTTTACATTCATAATGACTGAAAACAAATGCATAGCAGCCAAACAAACAAGTATCTTATTTAACTTTCAAAGTTGAATTAACTACTGCAGTCACAGCCTGTTATGGGAAACCAGTGTTTTGAAGATGATTTTAAATGAAAACAGAGGTATAACAGCAAATAAAAGACAAATCTTATTTAGTATTGTATAGTGAAGAAACCAATACATTGGCTTAGCATTAGGTAAATTCCGTGTGCTGACATGTGTGTGAAAGCAAGGGCATAGCAGCCAAACAAAGAAGAATCTTACTTACCTTTCAAACTTGAAATATCTACTGCATTCACAGAGAGTTAGGTGAAACCAATGCCTTGAAATTGATTTTAAGTGAATACACATGCAAATCAGAGAAGGAAACAAGATTCATTTTTGGTTCTCTGAAGTAAAGGGCTCACTGCATTCAATTAGTGTTTAGGAAAAGCAGTGTTTTCAAGTTGATGGTAATTGATAACACATGCTTAGCACTGTAATAAACAATAATCTTACTTAGGTTTCAAAAGTGAGGGATTGGCAGATTTGGCAGAGTAAAAGCAGTGGTTGTTCATTCGTTGTAAGTGATAACAAGTGAAATGCTGCCAACATAAGGAGTATACTGCTTAATTTGAAAACTGGAGAAACTTGTTTTTTGGCATAGCATTTGTTAAAAGCAGTGTTTTTCCATTGATAATGAGTGAAAGCCAGCGCACAGCAGCCAAACTAATAAGTATCTTACTTAACATTCAAAGTAGAATTAACTGTTGCATTCACAGACTGTAATGGGAAACTAGTGTTTTGTAGATGAATTTAAGTGAAAACAAAGGCATAGCAGCCAATAAAAGACAAACCTTATTGAGGATTGAAAACTTAATAAACCACATCCTTGGCAGAAATTTAGGTAAAAGCCATGTGTTGACATGTGAGGGAAAGCAAGGACATAGCAGCCAAACAAACAAGAATCTTACCTACCATTCAAACTCAAGGAACTAGTGCATTCAGAGAGAGTTAGGTGAAACCAGTGCCTTGAAATTGGTTTAAAGTGAATACACATGCAAAACAGCCAATGAGACAATTTTCCTTTTTGGTTTTCTGAGGCAAAGAACTCCCTGTATTCAACGAGCATTCTGGAAAAGTAGTGTTTTCAAGTTGATTGTATTGAAAACATATGCTTAGCAGTGTAAGAAACAAGATTCTTATTTATGTTTCAAATGTCATGAACGGGCAGCTTTGGCAGAGTACAAGCACTGGTTGGTCATTCGTTGTTAGTGAGATCAAGTGAATAGCTGCCAATGTAAGGATAATATTGCTTAGTTTTGAAAACTGAAGAAAGCAATGTTTTGGCATAGCATTACATTTAAGCAGTGTTTTTACATTAATAATGAGTGAAAGCAAGTGCACAGCAGCCAAATGGGAATCTTAATTAACTTTCAAACTTGAAGTAACTATTGTATTCACAGAGAGTTATGTGAACCCAGTGTCTTGAAGTTGATTGTAACTAAATACACCTGCAAAGAATCCAATGAAACAGGTTTCTTTTTTGATTTTCTAAAGCAAAGAATTCAATGCATTCAGCCAACGGTAGGGAAAAGCAGTGTTTTCAACTTGATTGCAGATGAAAACACATGTAAAGCAGTGTAAGAAACAAGAATCTTTCTTAGAATTCCAAAGTGAGGAACCATCAACGATGGCATAGTAGAAGAAGTTTTTTGACATTTATTGTAAGCATAAAAAATGCATAGCTGCCAATGTAATGAGTATATTGCTAAGTTTTGAAAACTTAATAAGCCAGTGTTTGGCATAGCATTAGATAAAAGCAGTGTTTTGTCATTGATAATGAGTGAAATCAAGTGCACAGCAGTCAAACTAATAAGTATTTTACTTAACATACATAGTTGAATTAACTCCTGCATTCACATTCTGTCATGGGAAACCGGTGTTTTGAAAGATGAATTCAAGTGAAAACACAGGCATAGCAGCCAATAAGAAACAAATCTTATTTAGGTTTGCAAACTAAATAAACCACTGCCTTTGCTGAGCATTAGGTAAAATCCATCTGTTGACATGTGAGTGAAAGCAAGGGCATAGCAACCAAACAAACTAGAATCTTATTTACCTTTCTAACTTGAAGTAATTACTGCATTCACAGAGAGTTAGGTGAAACCAATGCTTTGAAATTGATTTTAAGTGAATACATATGCAAATCACGCAAAAAAGGAAGTTGCCTTTATGGTATTCTGAGGTAAAGAGCTCACTGCATTCAACCAGGGTTCAGGAAAAGCAGTGTTTTGAAGTGGGTTGTAATTGAAAACACATACTTAGCAGTGTAAGAAACAAGAATCATACTTAGGCTTCAAAAGTTAGGAACCGGCAGCTTTGGCAGAGTAAAAGCTGTGGTTGGTCATTCGTTGTCAGTGATAACAATTGAAAAGCTTCCAATGTAAGAAGTATATTGCTTAGATTTGAAAACTGAAGAAACCATTGTTTTAGCATAGCATTAGATAAAAGCAGTGTTTTTACATTGATAATGAGTGAAAGCAAGTGCACAGTACCAAATAAGTATCTTACTTAATGTTCAAAGTTAATTAAATGCTGCATTTGCAGCCTGTTAGGTCAAACCAGTGTTTTGAACATGAATTTAAATGAAAACACAAGCATAGCAGCAAATAAAAGACAAATCTTTTTTAGCATTGTAAAGTGAAGAAATCACTGCATTGGCTTAGCCTTTCGTAAAAGACTTGAGTTGACATGTGAATGAGAGCAAGGGCATATCAACCAAATAAATAAAATCTTACTTATCTTTCAAACTTGAAGTAACTACTGCATTCACAGAGAGTTAGGTGAAACCAGGGTCTTAAAGTAGATTGTAAATGAATACACATACAAATCAGCCAATGAAATAAGTTTCCTTTTTGGTTTTCTGAAGCAAAGAACTCAATGCATTCAGCCAACGTTAAGGAAAAGCAGTGTTTCCAAGTTGACTGTAATTGAAAACACATATATAGCATTGTAAGAAACAAGAATCTTATTAGATTTCCAATGTGAAGAAAGGGCAGCGTTGTCATAGCAAAAGAAGTCTTTGGCCATTCATTGAAACTGATAAGTGAATAGCTGCCTATGTAATGAGTATATTGGTTAGTTTTGAACACTGAGGAAAGCAGTGTTTTGACATAGTATTAGGTAAAATTAGTGCTTTTACATTGATAATGAGTGAAAACAAGCGCATAGCAGCCAAACAAACAATTATCATACTTAAATTTCAAAATTGAATGAACTGCTGCATATACAGCCTGTTACAGGAAGCCAGTGTTTGAAGATGAATTTAATTGAAAACACAGGCATAGCAGGAAATAAAGAGTAATCTTTTTTAGCATTGTAAATGAAGAAACCAATTCATTTTCTTAGCATTAGGTAAAATCTGTGTGTTGACATGTATGTGAAAGCAATGACATAGCAGCCAACCAAACAAGAATCTCACTTATTTTTCAAACTTGAAGTATCTACTGCATTCACAGAGAGTTAGGTGAAACCAGTGCCTTAAAATTGATTTTAATTGAATAACATGCAAATCAGCCAAAGAAAGAAGTTAACTTTTTTGTTTTCTGAAGAAAATAACTCACTACATTCAACCAGTGTTTAGGAAAATCCGTGTTTTCAAGTTGATTGTAATTGAAAACACATGTTTAGCAGTGTAAGAAACAAGAATCTTACTTAGGTTTTAAAAGGGAGGAACAGGCAGCTTTGGCAGAGTAAAAGCAATGTTTCGTCATTCGTTGTAAGTGATAACAAGTGAATAGCTGCCAATGAAAGGAGTATATTGCTCAGTTGGAAAACTGAAGAAAGCAATGTTTTGGCATATTATTAGGTAAAAGCAGTGTATTTACATTGATAAACAGTGAAAGCAAGTGCACGCCGACCAAACAAATAAGTATCTTACTTAACTTTCAAAGTTGAGTTAACTGCTTCATTCACATCCTGTTCAGTAGAGCCAGCGTTTTGAACATGAATTTAATGAAAACAGAAGCATAGTTTAAAAAAAAAATCTTATTCAGTTTTCTAAATTGAAGAAACCCCTGCATTGCCTTAGCCTTAGGTAAAAGCTGTGTGTTTACGTGTGATTGATAGCAAGGGCATAGCAGCGAAACAAACAAGAATCTTACTAAATTTTCAAACTTGAAGTAACTACTGCACTCACAGAGAGTTATGTGAAACCAGTGTCTTGAAGTTGATTGTAAATTAATACACGTGCTAATCAGGCAATGAATCAAGTTTCTTTTTGGATTTCTAAAGCAAACAACTCAATGCATTCAGCCACCATTAGGGAGAAACAGTGTTTTCAAGTTGTAAGTAATTGAAAACACATGTATAGCATTGAAAGAAAAAGAATCTTTCTTAGATTTCCAGATTCAGGAACCGCAGGTTTGGCATAGTAAAAGCACTGTTTTGCCATTCATTGTAAGTGAAAAAATTGTATAACTGCCAATTTAATGAGTATATTGCTTAGTTTTGAAAACCGAAGAAACCAGGTTTTTGGCGTAGCATTACAGAAAAGCAGTGTTTTTACATTGATAATGAGTGAAAGCAAGTGCATAGCAGCCAAGCAAACAAGTATATTATTTAACTTTCAAAGTTGAATTAACTGCTGCATTAACAGTATGCTACGGGGAAACAGTGTTTTGAAGATAAATTTAAGTGAAAACATTGGCATAACAGCCAATATAGGAAAGTTCTTATTAGGGATTGTAAAGTGAAGAAACCCCTGCATTGGCTTAGCATAAGGTAAAATCGGTGTGTTGACATGTGAATGAAAGCAAGGACATAGCAGCCAAACTAACAAGTATCTTACTTACCTTTCAAACTTGTAGTAACTACTGCATTCACAGAGAGTTAGCTGAAAGCAGTGTCTTGAAATTGATTTTAAGTGAATACACATGCAAATCAGCCAGTGAAATAAGTTTCCTTTTAATTTTCTGAAATAAAGAACTCATTGCATTCAACCAGCATTTAGGTAAGCAGTATATACAAGTTGATTGTAATTGAAAACCCTTGATTAGCAGTGTAAGAAACAAGAATCATACTTAGGTTTAAAAAGTGAGGAACTGGCAGCTTTGGCAAAGTAAAAGCAGTGGTTGGGTGTTCGTTGTAAGTGATAACAAGTGAATAGCTGCCAATGTAATGAGTATATTGCTTAATTTTGAAAACTGAAGAAACGAGTGTTTTGGCATAGCATTAAGTAAAAGCAGTGTTTTTACATGGATAATGAGTGAAAGCAATCACCCAGCAGCCAAACAAATAAGTGACTTACTTAACTTTCAAAGTTGAATTAACTGCTGCATTCACAGCCTGTTAGGTAAAACCAGTGTTTTGAATATGAATTTAAATGAAAACACAGGTGAGCATCAAATAAAACAAAAATCTGATTTAGTTTTGCAAATTGAAGAAACCCCTGCATTGACTTAGCCTTAGGTAAAGCGGTGTGTTGACATCTGATCGAAATCAAGGGCATAGCACCCAAACAAACAATAATCTTTATAACCTTTCAAACTTGAATCAACTACTGCACTCAAAGACAGTTAGGTGAAACGAGTGTCTAGAAGTTGATTGTAAATGAATACACATGCAGTCAGCCAGTGAAAAAAGTTTCTTTTTTGGTTTTCTAGAGCAAAGGACTCAATGCATTTAGCCACTGTTAGGGAAAAGCAGTGTTTTCAAGGTCATTGTAATTGAAAACACATGTATAGCATTGTAAGAAAGAAGAATCTAAATTAGGGTTCAAAAGTGAGGAACTGGCACCATTGGCAGAATAAAAGTAGTGCTTAGTCATTCGTTGTAACTGATAACAACATGAACAGCTGCCAATATAAGGAGTATATTGCTTTG
Source organism: Cabassous unicinctus (assembly GCA_029593785.1). Taxonomy (NCBI): domain Eukaryota; kingdom Metazoa; phylum Chordata; class Mammalia; order Cingulata; family Chlamyphoridae; genus Cabassous; species Cabassous unicinctus. The sequence continues at coordinate 4,147 of JAQZBX010045605.1, read as the reverse complement.
TTTCAAAAACTGAAGAAACCAGTGTTTTGGCATAGCATTAGGTAAAAGCAGCTTTTTTATTCATTGATAATAACTGAAAGCAAACACACAGCAGCCAAACAAATAAGTATCTTACTTAACTTTCAAAGTTGAATTAATTGCTGCATTCATAGCCTGTAAGGTGAAACCAGTGTTTTGAACAAGAATTTAAGTGAAAACACAGGCATAGCATCAAATATAACAAAAAAAATTATTTAGTTTTGTAAAGTGAAGTAACCACTGCAATGGCTTAGCCTTAGGTAAATTCTGTGTGTTGACATGAGAGTGAAAGCAATGGCCTGGCAGCCAAACAAAAAAGAATCTTTCTTACCTTTCAAACTTGAAGTAACTACTGCATTAACAGACAGTTAGGTGAACCAGTGTCTTGAAGTCGATTTTAAAGGAATACACATGTGAATTATCCAGTGAAACAAGTTTCTTTTTTGGTTTTCTAAAGCAAAAAACACAATGCATTCACCAACGTTAGGGAAAAGTAGTGTTTTCAATTTGATTGTATTTGAAAACACATGTATAGCATTGTAAGAAACAGAAATTTTACTTTGATTTCCAAAGTGAGGAACCGTCAGCTTTGACTAAGTAAAAGCAGTGTCTTGACATTCATTGTAAGTGAAAACAAGTGCATAGGTGCCAATGTAATGAGAGTAATCCTTTGTTTTGAAAACTGAAGAAACCACTGTTTTGACATAATATTAATTAAAGCAGTGTTTTACATTGCTGAGTGAAAGCAAGTGCATAGCAGCCAAACAAACAAGTATCTTACTTATCTTTCCATGTTGAATTAACTGCTGCATTCAGGCCTGTTATGGGAAGCCAGTGCTTTGAAGATGAATTCAAGTTAAAACACAGGCATAGCAGCAAATAAAAGGCAAATCGTATTTAGTTTTGTAAAATGAAGAAACCTGTGCATTGGCTTATCATTAGTTAAAACTGTGTGTTGACATGTGAATGAAAGCAAGGGTATAGCAGCCGAACAAACAAGAATTTTATCTACCTTTCAAACTTGAAGAAACTACTGCATTCACAGAGATTTAGGTGAAACCAGTGTCTTGAAGTTGATTGTAAAGGAATACACGTGCATATCAGCCAATGAAAAAAGTTTCTTTTTTGATTTTGTAAAGCAAAGAACACAATGCATTCAGCCAACGTTAGGGAAAAGCAGTGATTTCAAGTTCACTGTAATTGAAAACACATGCTTAGCATTGTAAGAAAGAAGAATCTTACTTAGGTTTAAAAAGTGAGGAACTGGCAGCTTTGGCAGAGTAAAAGCTTTGGTTGGTCATTCATTGTAAGTGATAACAAGTTTAGAGCTGCCAATGTAAGGAGTATATTGCTTAGTTTGGAAACTCAAGAAACCAGTGTTTTGACATAGCATAAGGAAAAGCAATATTTTTCATTGATAATGAGTGAAAGCAAGAGCACACAAGCTGAACAAATCAGAATCTTACTTAAGTGTCAAAGCTGAATTAACTGCTGTGTTCAACACCTCTTATGGGAAAACAGTGTTTTGAAGAAGAATTTTAGTGAAAACACAGGCATAGCAGCATAAAAAAAGAAAAATATTATTTAGGATTCTAAAGTGAAGAAACCACTGTATTGGCTTGGCATTATGTAAAATCCGTGTGTAGACATGTGGGTGAAAGCAAGCACATAGCAGCCAAAAAAAAAGGTACCTTACTTACCTTTCAAACTTGAGTAACTACTGCATTCTTTTGAGAGTTAGGTGAAAATAGTGTCTTGAAGTTGATTGTAAAGGAATACACATGCAAATCAGCCAAGGAACCAAGTTTCTTTTTTGATTTTCTAAAGCAAAGAACTCAGTGCATTCAGCCAAAGTTAGGGAAAAGCAGTGTTTTCAAGTAGATTGTAATTGAAAACACATCTATAACATTGTAAGATTTAAGAATCTTACTTAGATTTCCAAAGTGAGTAACCAGCACTTTTGGTATACTAAAAGAAGTGTTTTGATATTCATTGTAAGTGAAAACAAGTGCATAGCTGCTAATGTATTGAGCATATTGCTTAGTTTTGAAAACTGAAGAAACCAGTGTTTTCTCATAGTATTAGGTAAAAGCAGTGTTTTTACAGTGAAAATGAGTGAAAACAAGCGCACAGCAGCCAAACAAGTAAGTACCTTACTTAACTTTCAAAGTTGAATTAACTGCTGCATTCACTTCCAGGTAGGTGAAATCACTGTTTTGAATATAAATTTAATTGAAAACACAGAAAAGCATCAAATAAAACACAAATCATATTAATTTCATAAAGTGAAGAAACCGCTGCATTGTCTTCGACTTAGGTAAACACTTTATGTTGACATGTGAGTGAAAGCAAGGGCATAGCATCCAAACAGAGGAATCTTACATAACTTTCAAACTCGATATAACTACTGCATTCACAGTGAGTTAGGTGAAACCAGTGTCTTGAAATTGATTGTAAATGAATACACATGCAAATTAGCCAAATAAACAAGTTTCTTTTTTGGTTTTCTAAATCAAAGAACGCAAAGCATTCAGCCAATGTTAGGGAAAAGCAGTGTTTTCAAGTTGATTTTATTTGAAAAATAAAACAAGTATAGCATTGTAAGGAACAAGAATCATACTTAGATTTCAAAAGTTTGGAACCGGCAACTTTGGCATAGTAAAAGCAGTGTTTAGACTTTCATTGTAAGTGAAAAGAAGTGCATACCTGATAATGTATGGAGTATATTGCTTAGCTTTGAAAAGTGAAGAAATTTGCGTTTTGGCAGAGTATTAGGTAAAAGCAGTGTTTTTACATTGATAATGAGTGAAAGCAAGCGCATAGCAGCCAAACAAACAAGTGTCTTACTTAACTTTCAAAGTTTAATTAACTGCTGCATACAGAGCCTGTTATGGGAAAGAAGTGTTTTGAAGATGAATTTAAGTGAAAACACAGACATAGCAGCCAATAAAACAAATCTTATTTAGTTTTGTAAGTAAGGAAACCACTGCATTGGCTTAGCCTTAGGTAAAAGCTGTGTGTTGACGTGTGAGTGAAAACAATGGCATAGAAGCCAAACAAACAAGAATTTTACTTACCTTTCAACCTTGAAGTAACTACTGCATTCACAGAGAGTTAGGGGTAACCAGTGTCTTTAAATAGATTTCAAGTGGATACACATACACATCAGCCAATGAAATGTATCCTTTCTGGTTGTCTGAAGCAAAGAGCTCACAGCATTCAACCAGCCTTCAGGAAAAGCAGTGTTTTCAAGTTGAATGTAATTGAAAACACATGCTTAGCAGTGTAAGGAAGAAGAATCTTACTTAGGTTTCCAAAGTGAAGAATCGGCACCTTTCGCAGAGTAAAAGCAATGGTTCGTCTTTTGTTGTAAATGAGAACAAGTGAATAGCTGTCAATACAAGGAGTATATTACTTAGTTTTGAAAACTGAAGAAACCAGTGTTTTGGCATAGCATTAGGTAAAAGAGGTGTATTTACATTGATAATGAGTGAAAGCAGTGAACCGCAGCCAAAAATATAAGTAGGTTTCTTAACATTAAAAGTTGAAGTAACTGCTGCATTCACAGCCTTTTATAGGAAACCGGTGTTTTGAAGATGAATTTAAGTGAAAACACAGGCATAGCAGCAAATAAAAGACAAATCTTATTTAGGATTTGAAAGTGAAGAAAACACTGCATTGGCTTAGCATTAAGTAAAATCTGTGTGTTGACATGTGAGTGAAAGCAGGGACATAGCAGCCAAAAAAAGAAGGATCTTACTTACCTTTAAAACTTGAAGATACTCCTGTATTCACACAGAGTTAGGAGAAACCAGTGCCTTCAAATTTAATTCAAGTGAATACACATGCAAATCCTCCAATGAAATGTTTCCTTTTTGGTTTTCCAAAGCAAAGAGCTCACTGCATTCAACCAGCGTTCAGGAAAAGCAATGTTCTCAACTTGATTGTTATTGAAAACACATGCTTAGCAGTGTAAGGAACAAGAATCTTACTTAGGTTTCAAATGTGAGGAACCGACAGCTTTGGCTGAGTAAAAGCAATGGTTGGTCATTTGTTGTAAATGATAACAAGTGAATAGCTGTCAATATAAGGACTATATTACTTAGTTTTGAAAACTGAAGAAACCAGT
>JAQZBX010045604.1:0-15329 GCA_029593785.1 Cabassous unicinctus | reverse complement strand
GATAGACGGGAGCCCAATCGATTGAGCCACATCCGCTTCCCATGAGCCTATTTTCATACCACTGCCTTTTAATCAAAGTGGTCCCAGCCCACTTTTTAATTAGTGGGGTGTATGCTGCTTCGATTTCCATTCCCTGTTTTGTAGGTGAAATAAAACCAGATAACTAGACAATAGCTGAAGCAGCAGGTACCTGTGCCTGTGCCAATTGCATCAGGTACCTGTGCCTGAGCCAAAGCAGCAGGTACCTGAGCTGAGCTGAAGCAGCAGGTACCTGCGTTGAGTCAAAGCAGCAGGTACTTGTGCCTGAGTGAAGCAGCAGGTACCTGTGCCTGAGCCGAAGCATCAGGTACCTGTGTCTGAGTGAAGCAGCAGGTATGTGCTGGGTACGAGGGAAGCCAACAGCCTTGAGGAGGTCCCTGTCCTCTCCTCCTATGGCTCTGGCAGGGGTGCCGTCAGGGCTGTGTCCAGGTCTGTGCCCGGCGCCTTGGTCCCGCATTGCTGGGCTGGCAGGCCCTCCTCCATATTCCAAGCAGCAGAGGGCGGTCAAGCCTTCTCCTCAGCCTGCTCTCTCCCCGCTCCCATCTCCCGGCACCTCGGACTGACCCTGCTGCCTCCTCTTCCACGTCTAAGGGCCAACGAGACTGCTCTGAGCCCACGGGACCGCCCAGGAAACGCTCTAGATGAGGTCTGTGACACAGCCTGAGTTCCTCCTCAAAGCCCCTCTGTCCTGCAGGTTTGCCAACAGTCACGAGTTCCCAGGAAAAGGGCGCGGGCACCTTTGGTGGCCGTGGTAGCCCCGCATTACAGGTGCGCCTCTCCTGGACGGCCCAGCCCACCCCCCTTTGGGGGAAACCCGGAGAAAGCGCCTTCTGGAGCTCGAGTATTGTCCTGGCACTGCAGAGCCGTTTCCCAGCTGCTGCGAAGCTCACCTCTCATATTCCTGCTGGGGACAAGGAACGGGGCGACCTTCCCTTCCGCCCCCACTCCTGCATTTCCTTGCGATAGATTCCAGAAGCAGCGGTAACGAGGCCCCCCTCTTTCTGGGGGGGCCGGGGGCCTGCTGGCACAATACAAAGCGTTACCTTAGAGCTGGACATAAAAGAAAAGAACAGTTTTCTAGGAAAAAGGTATTATTAAGCATGGCAGATGCTAAGAGCTGGGCTGGCTGCTCCTCGTAAGTGACGTCAGTTTTCCCTCACAGCGAGAAGCGAGGCCAAGAGAAGCCTGACCCGGAAGCTGCTGCCCTTTCTGAAACTTCCAGGTAGGAGGAATCGTTCCAGGAAATCAGCACCGTGTGTGCAAAACACGGAGCCGATCAGGTTTCCTAGACTCTTATCTGAGGAAGGAGAGAAGACGTGAGCCCAGAGCGACAAAACCGCAGAGCAGGCAGCAGCAGGGACAAAAGTGGTTCGAGGGCCAGCCCAGCTTGTGCATGTGTCTGAGAATTTTAGATCAATACAGAGCTTGGTTAAAAGTCCAAGGATAAGGTTTCTTGCAAAAATGTAAAACTCCCAGAGCTCCAGTCAGACCGGAAATTCCACGGGCCTAGATCATCACGCTTTCCCCCTGGCATTTCTACTTTCATTCTCAGCGTAATCTGGAATTTAGGAGGCCCCCTGTCTCCTTGCTGTGTGTCCCCGTCTAGCCCCCCAAAGTAAACCTAACGTCTCAGAACTTGCTTGAAAACTAGTAAACCGGCATGGAGGGTCCTTCCTTGTCCCCCGAGGTCACAACGTGGCCGAGGGGCCAGCCGGGGACTGCCCGTTCTCTCCCTCGCCTCTGGGCGCCCATCGTTTCCTATCTCGCGACCTCCATTGATGGGGGTTTGGTGAGGAGGATAAAGCTCCTGAAATGCCTTGTAGAAAAGAAATATTGGGGCCTCTCTCCAGTTGGCTGATCCAACAGAGCAGGGAATTCCACCACCCTGGGACGGAATTGGAAAAGCTCTGGATCCTACAGGATTCTATGTTCATTGAGTCACAGTCAGTGAAGCTGTTACAGAGCAGAGATGAGAAGGATGAGGCAAAACTGGGAGCAAACTTGGGTTTTCCGAGGTCAGAAAAGGAATGCAAAGGGCAAAGGAATTTAAACCACCTGATCACATTAAGTCATTCCTTCATACACAAATCCTTTGCGCACATACCTGAAAATTTAAACGTTTAATATATTTATATAGGTGTGTGTGTATATTTTATCTGGAAATATTTCAGAATTGAATAAACAGATACTTATACCCATAAATTTAACTATTTCCTTATTATGTATTTCAAATAAAAGCCAGCCTGAGAGGAGACCCAAGATGGTGACCTAGTAGGGAGCTCTAACGTAGTTCTGAAAACCAGCCAGGATCTGTCGGGATCAACCGTGTGGGGACGAGAGGCGCACAGGGCACCACCCAGGGGAGAGCAGGCCGTGGCGACGGACGTCTGCGGTGAAGATTCGTGGGCAGGTTCCTCCGCGCTGCGGAGGCGGTTTCCTAACCCCATCGGCGAGGTGGCCGCCCCCAGACCCGCCCCCGGCTGGGAGCAGAAGCTCTCCTTCCCAAAAGCAGGGAGGGGAGGCGGCCCGGCACCAGCTACAGCTGTTGGCTGGCCAATCGGCGACCTGGACCCAGTCTCCAGCGCAGCCGAGGCTTCGACCTGCCCAAGCCACCAGGGAGCCGGCGCACCTGTGCTGCCTCCAGCCCTGCAGGCGTGGAAGCGGGGGCCGGGGGTGAGTGGAAAGAGTCAGATCCACCACGCCCCGTTTGGAAACCCACTGCTGAGGCCCCACACCAGCAGGAGGGGAAACTGGGCGCATCCTGAACACTTTGTGGGGGCAGAGTAGGCAGATTCACACTGGACCCCAGAGCTCCCTGGAAGGGGAAGCAGCACTCTCTCCCGGCAGTGCAGGAAGATTCACCCGCCCTCCTTGAAGGGCTGCTGCACGCTTATCCTAAGGTGCCCAGGAGGGAAAGGAACTCAGAGCCCTCTGATCGCTCTCTGTAGACAGTACAGGTAGAGTCACCTCGCCCACCTGGGGAAGCGGCCAGCACAGGGGGTGGCAGCTGATGAGAGAACTCAGATCTTGGGGGCTGGCACCCTCAGCCTCAACCATGCCCCCAGAGGAGCTAAGTTAGCTGAGAATTAAAGGCACAGAATAAGCATAGGGCAGCAGGGAGCAACTGGCTAAAGAGTGCAGCTAAGAAAGACAAGGCTAAAGAGAGAAACCGATCACAGAATAAGCACACTGCAATTTCTGACCCAAGAAGTGTGGGAAGGGCTTATGATACCTTTATCCAAAAATGTGGTGAACACAATCATGCGTCAAGGAATAGGAATGAGAATATAAGGATGAAAATACTTCCAGCCCTTCATTATAATTTGAAGATTCTATATTTGCAAATTTGCCTATTCACCAAAACTTATTTGTAAACCCAAAATCAATATTTGTGGCACTTTTACAGTCATTCATAGACACACACGGGGTTGTGAAAATTTTGGTTGCCTGACATGCACGTTCCCAGCTGACGTGGAAGAAGGCGATGCTGTCTCTTCTCGTTTCTGCTGTCATACTGGAAACAAGTGTCATTTTTATGGTATCTCTGCCTTTCTGTGCTTTTTCTTGGTTTCGCTGTTTAGATGGCCTCAGTGTAGTGCTGAAGTGCTGGCTAGTGTTCCCAAGCTCCAGGAGGCCTTGCCATGCTCACGGAGAAGTCAGGCGTTGGACAGGCTTCATTCGGGCGAGTTGGGGGCTGCTGGCTGAATCCCACGCTAATGAATCAACACCTTACTCAGTGAGCTCCCATTGCTTGCCTCCCAATGCGACGTGTGATTAAACTTGCTTAAATTTATGTTCGGAGGCTTTGCTGAAGTGTTGCTTTAAAATGTTCTGGAGGCAACGATGCTCTCTCTAGACTGGTTAAGGGGGCGCAATCTCTAAGCGGCTGGTGAAACAAAGAACTCCTGAGGGACTCACTGTGTGCAAACGTAAGAAGGGAAAGCAAGACTGAAACGGAAACACACACTGAACAAAGCTATGTATTCATAAGTTGAGGAAATGCGTCCAGAGCTGCAGGAACCTGGCTCTGGATTTCCCAACGGCTGTAAGTTCACTATTCACTGATCCAGTGTTTTCTAGGGCTTTCTAGAACAGAACTACAGGGAATAATAAGCTGCCCTTGCACTTCCTGCCCTCGAGCTGCTTAAAACTTAACAGAATAAACAGCTCCAAGGTAACGCGGAAGAGAAGAAAGAAGTAGTGAGCAGCGCGGTCAATGAGTGGGGCGGCTCAGTCAACACTACGAGAGCATTGTAGAGAAGTCTCTCAGAAGGAAAACAGCAATTCAGGTCTTGGGCCCCTCTGACTTTCTGGAGCTTAATAACCCTTATAAAGAATAAATGCTTCCAGCTCCAAGCGCGGTTCTTGGCTGCTACCAACAGTCCTCAAATTCCCCAAGTGCCACGCGGTTCCCGTGCGATGGCCGCACTCTGTGCTGACCTCGCTCAGGCCAGGGACGGGCAGCTGTGGACCAGCGCCCCGGCCACAGGCCGCGAGAAGTCGCCAGGCTGCCGAGGAGGAGGGAGCTCCAGCGAGTGCACAAACGCTCCACACAACACCGCATCGTCACTGTCCAGAACGTCTCTCTATGACTCAGAAGAGCTTGAAAAATAACATCCGGCTAAAGATGTTCTGGTGTTCCACCCGACTCTGGTTTACCTTCCTGCATGACAGGTCCTTGCCTAGGATCCGTAACCTGGTAGAGGGAAAAGAGCCTTTACGTACATTCCCACAAGTACGCTGCTTTTGCTACCTGCTCCACTGATGTACATGTCCCATTGACTTCCACACACTCAGTTGAGGCTTGACAGTTAAAAGCTTCTGCTTTGGTTTAAAATTTGGATTATAGGGAAGTGTGACCATCAGTTCATTTAATATTTGAGGTTCTTTTTCAAAAACTCAAAAAGACCCAAATACAATCGCCTTCAATGTGAAGCTTGGGGTCAGCAAACTGCAGCCTGTGAGCCAAATCCAGTCCACCACCAGATTCTGTAAGTAAAGTTTTGTTGGCACTCAGCCACGATCCTTCAGTTATCTCCTGCCCATGGCTGCTTTCCCGCTACACGGACAGAGATGGGGAGTCGCGATAGAGGCCATAGGGCCGAGGCCTAAATATTTACTGGCCCTTTAAGAAAAGCTCTGCCAACCCCAGATTGAGACTTATGGATTTAGAACCCAAAATACCCAGAGAGACCCTGTTTCTTAGGTTTGTGACTGCACTGGTCGTTAAGCTGCTCACTGGGGGAGTGAGGGCTTTGAGGAGGCAGGCGGGCTCCGCGTGGGTCTCCCAGGACCTGCTGTCGCAAACGCAGCAACACGGCGAGTTCTCCTGGTGCCTGGATTCTCACCGGAGTGCGGGAGAGAGGTGCACAGAGTGCAGGGTGGCTGTGGGAGTGAGACAGAGGTGCCCTGTGCCATTGTCAAGTGGATAAGAGTCGAGCATCTCAAACACCACCCCTTCCTAGCGTCCCTCGAGGGCGCAGCCATTTTACTGGGGCTCACAGCTCTGTGGTTAAGGGGCTCAGGCAGGGCCCCGCCAGGTGATTCTCTTGTTCCAGATGGAGTCTGCTCAGGCCACCTGGCAGGAGATCCACGGAGAGGCTGGTCTGCAGGCCTCGAGACATTCGTTCACATGCTTCTGTGGCTTAGTAGGGTGGCTGGAAAGGCTGGGCTCGGCTAGCACTGGCCATTGGGACCACAGGTGGCCTCTCAGGCCTGGTGGACTCAGGGTAGTTGGCTCAGGGCCCCCAGAGAGCATGTTCCAAGAGTGAAGACAGAGGCAACAAGGCTTTCATGACCTAGCCTTGGTGGTCACTCCCATTATACTCTATTGATCAAGCAGATCCCTAAAGCCAGATCATCAAGAGGAGGAGCATTAGCTCTACTTCTCAGAGGAGATGCAGAGAATTTGTGGCCATCTTTAGTCTACCACATTCTGCTTTATCTACATAGAGCAATCTTACTAAAATATCTACATAGAACAATTTTACTAAAGTCAACCACCAAAGCAACAAGAAGAGGATTTAACAAAAGAATTGGAAGATTTAGAGTTGCATGATACATGTTTAAATTAATTTTCCACTTTTCTTCAAATTGTTTGACAGCATTTAAATACAACCTGCCCATTCTAATAGTTAAAGATGCTGGATTTCTCCATATCCATATTTATATTTTGTAGAATTTATCAGATCAGCTGAGTCACAGTTCTTACACCTATAAAATGAGCAAAAGAAAGTCACTTTCCTCTCCCAAGGGAAATAAATACAGTGTTACTGAAAATATGAAGATTTGTACCCATATTTGAGAATAATTTGAACAATTTGGAATGGAAGAAGGTAGTCATCCACAAACTTATTCTTTTCCCAAATGCAGAAATTTAATTTGTATTTACATTTTCAAATCCATTTTAATTCCTTGGATACTGGGGATAAAAACGCAGTGGTGAGGAATTCAGTTATATGTCAATGAGAAGACACAAGTGGTGGCTCCACAGGGAAGCACAGTGGAGTGGAGCTGAAGAAGTAACACGTCAGCCCTCATGGGTCCCAGCTCCACGCAAGGGCCCGAGCTCGGCTGGGGCAGGAGCCACGAGGGGCAGGCCAGCAGCTGCCTTTCAGCCACTTCTGGAAAACAGCGACGGCTTCAGAACGGGGGTGGGGGCAGGGAAGGTCTGAAGTGCTGTGTGTGAGACGTATCATTTTCTAAATGAGACGGTGGCTGGAGCTTATTTTAGAAACTTGTTTGTGCACATTTTTAGGGAACTGTCCTTGTAAAATTTGTTTTTCCTTTTTAAATATTGTTTTCTGACATACAAAAAAGGAGAGTTTTTTTAGTAGCATTTTTTTGTCTTTCTGTCACTTTAATGGGCGTAGACGAATGCTGGACAGGACAGTGACCGATGGTCACCCGGGCGGCAGGTCAGACTCGTTTCTTTCATCCACTAGTCATCAAAGGGTACTTTCAGGATGAACAGCCTTAATTTTGCTTCAAAACAATGCTTCCTAAAAGAACACTCATTAATCGGATCAGCAATGAATAACTTTTCAGTTTAAATAAAGCAAAGTGTTAGAGCTATATTTTTTTTCTTTACGAGAGTGACCCACTTAAGAAAATACAATGAAACTCACTAAAGCATTAACAATTAGTTATTTAAGGTTTTTGCTCTGTCATTTAAACTGTAAAAATGGTTGCGTCCATCATCTGAGATATGAGGTGAACTGGAAGTCAGATTTTGCTTTTTCTCATACAGGCTTTTTCAATGTGAAATCTCTCGGCTTGGGGAGAGTACCCTCCCTGAGAGCCCAGGTACCCGGCCGTGGCATGGTTTCTCTGCAGCCCACCCCGTGAGAACCCACCCTTGGCGCAGCCTCCTGCAGGGGCCGGTTTACAAGGCACTTCCACTAAATGGCCTGGTCACACCCTGCCATCCTGCACAGAGGAAACCGCGGATCTGCAGGGACAGGAGCTTCTGCCCACGTCCCTGCCGGCCCCAGCGGCCAGGCCTCTGCCTCCCGCCTGGCGCCCTCGCCCCCAGCCTCGACCCGCCGACCCCACCCGGGGCCCCCGTGCAGCACATCCTCCCCCCGCGCTTGAAGCTACCTCAGTTGCTCCTGAGGATTCCCCAACACTCCGCCCACCGCCTCACCTTTTCACGACTGCCCACTCCACTCATCCCCGTTCCTTCTCTACATTGGCAGGTCTCTCTGTGCCCGAGCAGGAGAACCTGCCCTCGGAGTGGACACTGACAACCTCTAGTCTGGGGACTCACTACCCTGTCTGAAAGGCCACCGCGCTCCCACCTGCCCTCGCCGCCCCTCGGCCCTGCCCTGCGCTCCCACCTGTCCTGCCCCTGGCTGCCCCGAGGCCCCGCCAGCCCCCGGCTGCTGCTCCCAGCAACGGGATCTCAGGGAAGCCAGCCAAGGCGCCCCGCGGCCACCAGGCGCCCACACGATGCTCGCGACATCCCTCTAGCCACGCGTCCCCACGCGTCCGCTCTAGCGGCGGGTAGAACAAGTGCTTGCAGCCCGGATCGAGTGTAGACCCTTCAGAGCCGGGCCAGGCCGTGAACGCAGCCCTGGGAAGACTCTGATGCGGTGACGCCATCCCCAAGGAAAGAGCTTCTCGCCAAGGAGGGGCCGACTAAGTGCCCAGGCCTTTTTCAAATCACCAGGCATTCTTCCGGGGACGCTGTATACTTACCTGAATGTTTCTGGCATAAACAAATCATTAAATTCACAACACACCTGGCCCAGTCCTACTGGGAGAAAATTGATGCTGAGCAAAGAAAACTGTCATGTGAACCATTTTTTACAGAGAAAACGTCTGATGCAAAGATCTTGCACAACTCGAGAAGGAGCCAGGTGCTCCATAAAGACGTGGTCTAAACTCTGAAACAGACGGCACTTGGCTCCAGGGCACATTGTTCTTTCAGGACAATGAGAAGCACTGAGCGGGATTTACGGCCGTACAGGAACGCACACGGTTCATTGTGAACGCTGGGATCTTTTAATTACGTCTTAGTGAATTCAGTCGATTTTAATGTACCTTAGTGAAATAGTGATATGAGCACGTAACTCGAGTGGCAGAAGGGCATGGGCCTTAGGTGGGAATGAAAGAGAAGCCAGAGCGCACACCCGGCAGCTGGCACGGCGGCAAGCTTGTTAATGCGCAGACGCTCCGAATCAGCCGCCAGCTCATGGCAGGGTGGGGACCCCCACCCAGAGGCGGGCACAGCGCAGTGGGGTGCCGAGCCGGCAGCGGCAGGCTACCTGCTCCAGCCCCGGGGTCAGCGGCCACCTCGCTGGCTACAAAGCAGCCCTGGCGGCACCCACGGTGTTAAACTCTCCGCAGCACGCCGCTGGTAAGAACCCGAGGCTTTGAGAGGGAATGTTTGGGATGAACTTTGGCCCTGCTGCAATTCCTTGATAAACATTCTTTCTTGGGTTCAGACAGGAAGAATAGTAGACGCTCAAAATTCCAAGTGGTAGGAAGTGAGTTAACAGATATTTAAAAATCAGGGAAAACTGAACTCTCTTGTGGTGGTGGAGCTTTTAGGGATGTATGACCTGGTTTTACTCTGGATAAGCTGACTCACCTTAGGTGAGCACCAAGCCCTCGGTTAGTCATGCTGCTTCCCAGCTCCAAGCCGACTCAGACCCGCAGTGTGCGGAGCCGGAAGGGAATGTTCAGTATCATCCTCTCCCCCCAGCGTTTCCGTTCTTGGCACCTGAGCTTTGCAACGACTGCCAGCAGTGCAAGCCCCGTGACTGAGACATATTTGCACCCCCAGGGCTTGTGCGCAGTGTCCCAGGGTGGGAAAACTACAGTTTTGAAGGGGAAAAAATAATCTTGCATCTTTGCTCACTGATGGAAATTGAGTGTTAAAAGCCTCCTTTTAAAAATGTGGCAGGACGGACTGTCTTGGGTCACAATAGAATTGCAAAGCATCAGTCTAGAAAAAGTAATAAGCACACCAAAACCCTCTTAGGGATGATTCTGTAATCTAAACAACCTTGTGGACTCACAAGCACTGACCATCTATCTCAGATTTCCTGGCAGAGTTATTTTCTCTACATAGGCGCTTCCACTGCTCCCTAACGGAACGGGATTTGACGTGAATTTCTTTACAAAGCTCTTCATATAAGTAAGTTCACAAGTCAGAAAAAAATCCTTTAGCCAGATGGTGGGTCCCCAGTTAAGATTTGGAGAACGTGATTGCCGTGTTTATGGAACTCATAAGGTTCTCCTTAGAGCTAGACCATACCTCCAAAAGCAGGTTCTGTCTTTTAAAAGTAAGAGCATGCACGTGGGAACTCCCAGGATTTAAGCTCAAGCGCAGGGCTCAACTCCCGGCCCGTTCTCCCCCGACTCTCACTCACCACCTACCCAGGGCTGAGAGGCTGTTGAATTAGGCAAAGACCAGCAGCCTCGAACTCACAAGGAAAGTCGATGCTTCTGGGGCCATAGTTTGATGCGTGGGACTCAGTGAAGAAAGGGAAAGAAAAAGGCTAAACTATAAAAGCACTGTGGGAAAACGAGTGTTCTCCTAAATGCTCAGCTTACTGCCATTTCCCCCTAAATTCGTAAGGAATGCGCTCTTAGGAGAGGAGGGAGGAGCACACCCAGGGGCAAGGGGTGGTGGGCCGAGGAGAGTGACCTCATGCGGCCCCACCTGGAGTTGTGCAGATAGTGACGCCTGAGCCCCCTGCCAGCAACTGCTCCCCAGCTCGGATTTCCATGAGAAAGCCTGCAGGATGCCACCCACTCCTCTGCGATGGACAACCTGTGGCCCCTTCTAGGCCTGACATTTGGGAGGGCCAAAGGGATAGGCAGCTCGTCTGGTACCCCCTGCGTCAGCATGCTGGGACGGGTTTCTCATCCAGTGCTGCACCCTCTGCAGCGTTCTGCTGCGGCTGGCGGGATGTCCTCGGGGTGGCCTCCCTGGCACACAGGCTCACACAGGAGCCCTCAGGGCAGTGCCACCTGGAGTCCTCGTCCAGGGGGGGTAGGCCGTGGGGTCCCCAGAGCAGGGCTCCCGGCAGGACACCCACAGCGGTTTGCACTGCAGGCCAAGCGCTGCCACCAGGTTCCAAAAGAGCCCAGACAACGCGAAAATAAGCGCATGGACTTGCTCTGCGGGGGAAGTTTTGCCATCACATGTGCTCTATCTTAATTGTGCATTTGGCTATTGGATTATACTGCACAACTGTTCCCGCCAAATTATTTCTAAAAAAAATAAATTCTCAGCAAGTTAACACGTCACCCCGAATCCTCTGCTGCTGACGGAGACGTGACCGTACATTTCACAGCGCAGGTGGGTCTCGGCTCTGCAGGAAGTGGGTCGCCGCGGCTCGTGCGCCCTCGTGGGCTTGTCGTGGGCTCGCGGGGTCCGCAGCCTCCCCCTCCCAGCAGGCTTCTCTTTCACGCGCCGGTATCTGGGTCTCCTCGGGAGCTCGGTGCTCGCGGCTAGTTCTCCTCGTGCTGCTTCAGCGTCCACCCAGCAAACGACTGCCCCGGAGCAAAGCCATGGGCAGCGGGTGCTGGGCCCAAGGGGGCCGCTGCTCGAGGAGGTCGTGGGTTGGTGAGGGAGCCTGCACCATGCATGCAGGACCCTGTGACTGCGCAGGACACAGGCCTGGTGCAGGGGGAGGCGCGGCGGGGGAGACAGGTCCCCACAGGAGGGCAGCAGGCCCTGCCCGGGCCCACCTGTTGGAGAGCCCACTCCAGCTTAGCTTCCCCACGGGGACATTTCCAAGGAGCTGAGCACAGCCTCCTCCTCTTCTACACCACTCAGGAGCCAGGACTTGTCTCTCCAGGGGTTCCGGGCCCTTCCGAACCTCCTTGGACCCCTCCGGAGGGCAGCCTCAGGGCGCAGGCAGAGGCATGCGGGGCCAGCCAGAGAGGAAGGGAGGAAGAACGTGGGAGTGGGCCCCCAGACCAGGCTAGTGGGGAGCACTGACGCTGGCCAGGAGACGTCTCCAGAGAGCCAGAGGGCATAGCGCACCATCCGCTGGGAGCTGCGGGTCCCTCAGGCCAGAGGGCTGGCTCAGCCTTTTGCCGAAGTCACCTCGTTTAGTCCGGGTGTTAACCGCACTGTGCGAGAGTAGTACTATCCCACTTCACAGATGGAGAAAGTGAGGCTGAGAGAGGCGGACCTACCCAGGTGGACTCAGGCAGTAGGCGGCGGGCTGGGGCTCACACTCCAGAATGGGCTCGTGATTGCGAGCAGGTGGGGGCGTTGAGCCGGAAGGTGGCAAGAAGAAGCTGAAGCACTCAGGAAAGAAGCCGGCTTAGGAGGAGGAGAAACAAGCCAGAATCCAAGGAAGAAGTGCTGCCAAGAGCCAGAGGCCCCGAGGGGCTGCACGGAGACCCCAGCCGTCTCCCGCCAAGTCCCCCTGCCTCCAGCCAGTGCCCAGAGAGGGTGGAGCCTTTAGCCCAGCGTCAGGGAGAGGTGGTCGCTGCGCAAGCATGTGGAAGGGGTGGCATGCCGCTCCATCAGTCCTGAGGACAAAACGTCCTTCCGCAGAGCACTCTCAGACCTTGAAATCTAGCGCAGGAGCCCCACAGGGTTTTGGAATTGTTTGGGATCCATGACTGTTTTCCTTTCAATTTCTCCCCATGGGAATGGGAATGTTTGCCCTATGCCTGCCCTCCCTTGAATGTTGGAAGCAGGTAACTTGTTTTCTGGGTTCCACAGGCCCACAGCTGGAGGGGAATTGTGCCTCAGGCCAGACCACACGGATTTTGAGAAGACGTTCTTAGCACAGTTTTGAAAGGACTTAGACTTTGGGGCTGTTGTGATGGATGAATGTATTTGCATATGGAAAGAATATGTCTTTTTGGGGTTCAGAGGGTGAAGTGTGGTGGTTTGAAGCTGTATGTACCCCAGAAAAACATGTTCTTAAACCTAATCCATTCCTGTGGGTGTGAGCCCACTGTAAGGAGGCCCTTTTGACAAGGGTACCTCAGCTAAGGGGTGGCCCACCTCATTCAGGAGGGGTCTTAATCCTATTACTGGAGCCCTGTATAAGAGAATGAAATTCAGAGAGAGAGAGAGCGAGCGCGCGTGCGCCACGGCAGCAAGAGGCTGCAGGTCAGTGGAACCCGGAAGAGAAGGGAGAGTCCCGCGGAGGCTGCCATGCACATCCCCATGTGACAGAGACAAGGGTCTCCGGCACCTGGCTCCAGAACGCCACAGTCTTCTGCAAGAAAGCATCACCTTGATTTGGACTTACTTTTACTCAAAACCAGGAGCTAATAAATTCCTATTGTTGAAGCCAATCCAAGGAGCAACAGTCACACAGCACTGCAGCCGCCAAACGAAACAAACTCAAAGGCAGGCTCGCATTTCAGACACCAGGGAGCGCTGTCTCTAAAACGGTTTTGTTCAAAGAAGGAGTTCGCTTTACTATTATTTTTTTGCTACAATACAGCTGGAGAACACGGAAGGCCTGTGTCGTGCGCGGACCCGCACGCAGAGTCCCAGCAGCTGAAGACTTTGCTCTCTGCCTGGAGGCCCTGCAGCATCTCCAGGGCTGCACTTCTGAAAGGTCAGCTGGAATCCAGACAATGAGGCATAAACGTTCTGGATGTGGATTTTTTTTTTTTTTAAAACATGTTTTTCATTAGGTTCATTAAAAGTTACCTTGTTGAGTTTGGGGAGAAATGGAAAGTAATAAAAAAAAAAGTGGCCAAGTTAATTGAAATGTGGCTTCTACCTCTTTCATAATTATGGGAAAGGTTTATAAGATATCTGTCTATAACTGAGTAAAAGACTTTTCATGATTTTCAAAATACATTCCAAATTCTAGGACAAAGAACGAGGAGAATAAAAAGGGGTATCAGTGCACTGTGTGATAAAGCAATGCATGAGCACAATGCTCTCTCATTACTTGCAGTTTTGCTCTTGAGGTCACGTCCCTGTCTGTTCTCCTTTGACAGGATCTCCATCCAAAAATGTCAGTCTTCCATCTCACACCAGGTGGGCTGGCAAACCTCAAAGTCCTATGAAGGTACAAGGGACCCCAAAAAGCCAAAACAATTTTGAAAAAGAAGAACAAAGTTGGAGGACTCACACTGCCTGATTTTAAAACTTGCTACAAAGCTACAGGAATCACAACTCAGTGTGGTGCTGGCATAAAGACAGACGTATAAACTAAGGGAACAGAATTGAAAGTCCAGAAATAGAGCCACACACCCGTGGTCGCGTGACATTCAACAAGGCTGCCAAGTACATGCAATGGGACATGCAAAAGAAGGAAGCGGTACCCGGGCCCACACCATATGCAAAACCAACTCGAGATGCATCAGAGCCTCCTGGAAGGTGACACAGGGCAAGTCTTCAGGGCCTTGGCTTAGGCAAAGGGTTCTTAGAGATGACACCAAAAGCATGAGCAACAAAAGGAAGAAGATAAATTGGACTTCTTCAAAATTAAAAACTTTCATGCATCAAGAGCGTTATCAAGAACGTGAAAGGGCAAGCTACAGAATGGGAGAAAAGCTTAATATCCAGAACAGATAACTCAACAACAAAAAGACAAACAACCCAGCTTAAAAATGGACGAAAGACCTGAATAGACTATCTCCAAAAAAAATACACAAATGGCCCAAAAGCACAGGAAAGGCATATCAAAAACCACAATGAGATACCATTTCACACCCACTAGCATCATTACTATTTAAAAAGTGGAGAAGTACAAGTGTTGGAGGGGATTCAGAAAGACAGAAACTTTCCTGCATTGCTTGTGAGGATGTAAAATGGTGCCGCTACTGTGTAAGCAGTTTGGAGCCTCAGAAAGTTAAACACAGAAGTGCCACGTGAGCCTGGAATCCCAACCCCAGGTAAATACCCAGAGAGTGAAGGCAGGTGTAGTCAAACAAGTACCTCGTGTTCATGTCAGGATTGTCCACAGTGGCTCCGAGTGGAACCAGGCGGGTCCGTGCACAGACGAGTGATGAAGGAACGTGGGACTGCCACGCAGCCCCAGAAGCAGTGCCGCCTCAGACCTCTGCAACAGGGGTGGGCCGGAAACATCTCGCTGCGTGAGGACAAGTACTGTAAGGGGCCGTGGGCATGAGCTATCTGGAAGGAGCACATTTGCAGGGGCAGAAGGTTGATTCGAGGCGGCCAGGGGGTGGGGGAGCGGGCGCTGTCACTCCATGGGCAGGAGTGTTTGTGAATTTGGAAATTTTAAAATAAAATTGATTTTTAAAAAGTGAACATTCTGATGTGAAGAACAATGAGATAATATAGGTAAAAGTGTAGCACAAAATAAACTTTCAATTAATGTTTTTTTAAATTTCTATTTTCTTATTAATATTGACTTGCTTTATTTTATTTTTTGCGGCACCGGGTGGGGCATTGAACCTGGGACCCCCCATGCGGGAAGCCGGCGCTCAGCCACCGAGCCACGTCCGCTCCCTGAGCTGCTTTTGTGTCCCTTTTGCTTGTTGTTTGCTGTTCGCTTTTTCCCGAGGAGGCCCTGGGAGCTGAACCGGGACGTCCTGAGCGGGGAGCAGGCGCCGCCGCTTGCACCACATCGGCTCCCCTCGGTGTTTTTAAAAGCCGACAGGGCCTCCTGTGTCACGGCTGCTGAGGATCCACAACGAAACAACGAGGCAGCTGGAGAAAAGCCTGCTTACCAGCAGCGACACCCGAGGAGAGTCCCCGGGACCTGCCCTGAGATACACAGCAACGGAGGAGCATTTTCTCAAGAACCTCCGCCAAACCTCGGTAAGAACAGCACGTCTGCGCATGTCACGGACCTGCTGCCACTACCGCCCCCACCAGC